>JXOV01034652.1:0-12252 GCA_001014945.1 Clogmia albipunctata
TTACTATACAAAATTGTATAAAATACTTTTAATATACATAAATATTTAATTTAAATGTGAGTCAAATGAAAGTTAATATTTTGATATGAAGAAAAGATATTATTTAAGATAGTAAAAGATTAATTAATAGTTATTTACTCATCGTGTGGGAAAAATGAACCATAATTAAACTCGAGTAGAGTTCTAATAGATACTTTAATTATGTGTTTTTCCAACCAGTTTTTTTTTTTAAATTATACAATTCGCATATTTAGGAGCTATTTTTTGCAAAATATGAAGATAACACAGTACTAAATCAAAGTCTAACACATACAATTAAGCGAAGAAGTTGTCAACCGAATAGAACTTTCGGTCTAAATTTTTTTATATATCACGGCAATAGAGCACTATGTAATGTACCTATGATAGCACTCATCAACATTTAGAAGCCACAACTAACATTTAAGACAAACTTTACTTGTTGTCATTTAATGTGAAAAATTTAAATTGATTAATATATCATAGTTACTTTATTGTAAAGGAATCAAAAACGTCAAAATATATTTTCTTTCTGGCTACAAAGATCAAAAATTATACTTTTAATAGTTGAATTTTGGTACAAAGTACTAATTTTGTGTATTTACTCGATTTGTAATTGTCTGCAGGTATTGAATAATGCATAATGTAATACTGTATGTTTATGAAACAATTTATAGAGGAGGCATTGGCTAGTAAAATGTAAACATTTTTCAATAGAAATTAATAAAATAAAAAATACTACTACTAAACTAAAATTATTGAAGCCAAGTTTAAGTTTTGAAAGAAAATTTTTGAGCCATAATAAAAGTATTTACGAAAAAAAACAATTGCTATCACACATTAAAACCGAATATAGTGACCCACGGTAAAATTTATGGGGAGTTTAATGAAACAACTTAATAATGATCACTTAAAGTGATCTTTGATCGATTTGCCGCTCATCAATTTATTTGGTACTTTTCAGGACTGGAAATTTTCAAAGTTGTAAATTCAAATTGAAGTTTATTGTCGAGGGGAATCACGTTTGAAAATGATTTATATAGAATCAATCCATTATGTTTGCCGTCGTCGTCGGCGCTGGGGGGAAGGGGTGGAGATCTCAGTACAACTTTACCGGCGTCGAAAACAAATCAGAAAATCTGGGCGCCAGTCGCCTTTTAATTTTAAACACACATTGCAGCGAGCGCGAGAGACCAATTTCAATTAAGTCCCCATGCTCCACTGCTGTATGTAGTTCTGGTGTTTAAACAAACGGTCAATACGAAATTTATGTTTGCCGTTTTAACCAACAACGCTCTGTGGTGTATACTTGACGATGAATCAAAAAGTTGGGCCCAAAAGCTATATGTGCTGCATTGTAATTTGCGCGAATATTTGCCCACAAAATAATAAGATCTCTCTGTGTGTCGAAGTTAATGGAAGATTATTGTTACAATTTTGTTTTCATTTTTGTTTTTTTCTTATTCTCCATTTCCAGTGCGATCGCTCTTCTTTCCTCACAGACTACTTTGACGAGATCGATCGGGATCGAGAAACCTCACAGAAACAAAAGCAAACAGAGCAACCCAAGTAGTGTATAGTAGAAACAAAAACAGAAAAAAGTAAGCGCCAGAACGGGCGAGTGTGTTATTAATAATGAAGAAGTTCATGGACAATGGATAAAAAGAGGAAGACCGACAAAAGAAGTGTGCCATCGTCGTTGTCGAGAACAGTGCTAAAGAGACTCGATGCTCTTGCTAAATAGCACATGGTTTGTGCTCCAATTGAACTGCTATTCTTGACAGATATTTAAATAATAAAAAAAAACAAATCCCAAGTGGACTACTGTGATCAGTGCAAAGAGAAATTAATATTTTTATAGTTTTTAAGCTTCGCCTTTATACAATAATAGAATAGAAGAAATAAAAGTGGAAAGTGAGTGCGCGAATCTATCTATATAGTGCTTAAATCTTTGTGCCAAACTAAATAATATTATCCAGCTGAGAAGATGCCACAAATATGGACTTGTGGACTGCTCTTTTTATTATCCAGTTCCGTGGGAATATGCCACTACTTAGACTACAGTTATCATGAAGGTAATAAAATTCACAATTTACTTTTCTCCGCTGTCATTTAATCCCCATCTTAAAGACCGCAGCAAAACTTTATTGGCATAGAGAGGTCTTCAATTGCGATTTTGATTTTATGCCGTGAAAAGAGCTTAAATTAAAGCACGTGTTGCCTTAAATTGGACAAAATTATTTCTTTTCAGCTCCCTCTTAATCAAATATCATTATTCATTATTCAATTCAGCTTATTTGCTGATAGACTTCCTCCTTTTATGAATATGACAAACATGAATTAAATGACTTGATGCAACAAGTGACTAAGTCCATTATTTTTTTAGAACTATTGTGGTTTTTGCTGAATAAATGAGTCAAACTTTGGCATTAAATTGATCAATATTTAAGTAGTTATTATGGCAATGACATCAAATTGAAGTGACAAATTTTTAAAAGGTCGATAAGATGTGGTTTTTTAAATACGTCATACGATAATAATAAAAAAGCACTAGTGCAGAACAAAAACTTTAAACACATGTGATATAAATCGTATTTGGCAGAACAAATATTACAATTATTACAACAACAAAATTATAAAAAAAACATTTGATACTTTGTTTCAAAATTTTAAGTGTCCTAATTTATACCTTTTGCATTTTGCAATACAAAGTGTATACGTTTACTTAAAGAGAATTAAATAAATTTGAATTAAAAACAAGATGATAATCGAGCAGAAACCGAAAATTAGCAGACTGACCTGTCGGACATGGAAAATAAATCACGAGCCCCCGAGATAACATCGGTTGTAAATAACACTCTTTTTTCTTGCTCTTTTCCTTGAAGGTATCTTCTCGAACCGAGTCGAGGATGGACAATTGGTGATTCCGCGCAAAGTTAACCATTTGGGCGAACACATTTCCCACGACTTGACCCACTATCACGATGATCCTCCAAGAGGAATCGCATTTAATGCAACCCATCTGCACTACAGTCTGGAGCTCAATAACGAGACATTACATATCGAGCTTGAGTAAGAATGATTTTATGTCGAATATTTTTTTAAATAATATTACGGGAGAGCAGGCAACCATGTTGGAAACCTGGAAAAAATTAACATAGATATTAAAAACATAGCCATGTAGAATAGGGATAAGACTGTAAATAGTTAAGCCCGTAGCAATAAGATAACAATGTAAAGTATAAGTTGTCAAATGGAGAAAAATAAAGAATCTTTAATCTTTAATCTTTAATAATATTACGGGTTATATTCAATGATTTTTTTTATTAAATAATTATTGACAACAATTAGAAAGAATATAATTTTAAATAACACGAATAACACTAAAAAATTCTCAAAGAATATTCCAAAGTATCCAAAGTAGAAGATAATATACGAATAACAATAAATACCAATAGACTTTATGAATTTTTTAGATCAATTTTAAAAATAATGAAGATTTCTGTTATTCAGCCTTTTTTTTGTTAAGAACCAAAAGCCATTCCTTTTTTAATAAATTAGTTTCATTTAAATAAATTTTAGTAATTTAAACAACGGAATAGATAATAATTAAATATGAGTAAAAATAAAAATAGGAGTTATTTTTAGTTATATTTTCTTGCAAAAATTTAATTTTAATTTTATTTAAGTCCAAAGTACTAACATTGTGTATTTAAGAACACGATTGGTGATTGTCTGCGGTTATTGAAAAATGTATAATTAAACAGTGTTTAAATATAAACTTTGTAAAAAAAGCATTGGCTACTAAAAAGTACAGATTTTTCAATTGAATTTTATAAAAAATAAAAGTTAAGTGAAACATTAAATAATCCTTAAAGAACAATAGAAATAAATAATAAATTTCCATTACATTAAAATATTCCTCCTAAATAAAACGCAAATAGGCCATCGCACGAGTCTTTTATTGCGCCGGAGCTGATTATCGAGAGGCGACGGCGAGATCTGAGATCGCGAAAGAAGCACAAGCACGAAAGGAAGAACGGGACTGCGTGCCATTACCAGGGTCATGTCAAGGGTCACCACCGCTCCAAAGTGGCATTGTCTGCGTGCAACGGGCTGGTAAGTTGCCATTGTTTCAGAAGAAGAGGAGAAAAGAGAGAGAAGAAGAATAGAAAAGGGCCGTCTCCCATTGACTTCAGTCGTCCCTCCTTTGCAGGCTGGTTTCATGGCCACCAAAGACGGATTCTACTGGCTGGAGCCGTCGAAGAAGCACAAGTACAACACGGACATGGGGCATCCGCACGTCGTGTTTCAGGGCCAGAATGATGTCATCTCGGCGACGAAGCAACCGAAGAAGCCCCAAGGCGGCGGTGGCAAAAACAGCAAAAAGAAGCACCAGCACTGGCGAAAGAAGAGACGAGTGAGCACGTGTGGAACGAAGGAGCCGAAGCAGAGCTCCGAGACGAAAATCGAGTGGCAGAAGCAGGGAAAAGTGATAGTTCAGGGGGGAAGGAAGACGCGACCCCGACGCAGAAATCATCAGAACGGGAATAAGAATAAAAAGAGCAGGGCCAAGAGGTCGGTTAGCACTCCCCATCACGTTGAGGCGCTGGTCGTCGCCGATCCATCGATGGTGTCGTTCCACAAGGATAGCGACGTGAAGACGTACCTTTTGACCATCATGAACATGGTCTCGTCGCTCTATAAGGACCCCTCCATCGGCAATAGGGTGCACATTGTCGTCGTGAAGATCATCGTGTTCGAGGAGGAGGACCCCGAAGACGACGAAGAGCTCAGTGTCAGTCATCAGGCCGAAACCACTCTGTCCAACTTCTGTCGATGGCAACGCAGCTTCAATCCCAAAGACGATCGAGATCCCGAGCATCACGACGTCGCCATTCTCGTTACCAGAAAAGACATTTGTTCTCACAACGGTTGCATGTAAGTCAATTCTTTATTATGGAAATTTTAGGTTTACATTTGTGGAAGAAGATTGAACTATAATCAATGTCTTTCAACAATAAGGTTGAGTAGCGTTTGATAATTTTTCTAATGGAATTGTTTTTTGAGAACGATATAACATTTAGACTAAATAGTATTTTTTTAGAAATGGATAATTTGAGGATAAAACATCCTTTGTAAAAAATTCTATATCTCTAGCTCTTACGTACTAATCGTAATATCTTTAGAAATAAATCTTTAAAACAATTCCCTTTCAATTCCTGTAAGGAACATGGGGAGTCTTACCCTCAACCAACGGGCTTAGACTTTTCATGACTATTTGTTTTCGATTTATTATTAGCCAATTAATAACACCTAGACCAGAAAAGGGACCCAGTCAATCCTGTCCAGGGATCGAACCCATAGCCTCCGAAGAGGGAGGACAAAGTCTTTAATCAGATCTAAATAATAAATCCCCATTTGTCAATAATCTAATTACTCATTCCAATTAATAGTGATTAACGAAACACAGCCAAAGCTTGTTTTGAATGATCTATGTTACCTAGTTGGAATGAAAAGAAGTGAAAAAATTAAATAAAGTCGTTTCAAACTCCTGGTTTGTCTATATAGATATACATAAACATGTAATTGGTTACATTTTCTCAAAACTTACCGTCCGGAAACATTTATTCACTTTTAAAGTCTTTCGTGAAAAAATTATAACAAATCCTCTCAAAAGCACCAAACTACTATATTTAGCAAAAGGACATATCACGTCACACGCTAAATAATTAAAGATAGGCGCAAAAACATTTTGAAACGGCATACGTATTACTCTTATCAGTGGGTTTTGGGATTTTGTATATTGCAATTACGGCTTTAATAATTTAAATATTTTATTATCATCTGCACTTTGACGTAAGTAATCAGAATACATTTAGAAGATATTTAATTGATTGAATGAATTAGCTCCAATCTTATAACAAGTGAATTGCATTTGCCAACGGTTAATGTCACTTAATCGTAATGGTTTTTATTGAATTCTTAAGCTTTCAATAGCTCAGTATAATGAAGAAAAAATTATACTTAAACCATTATATTCACTAAGTTTCATTGGGTTTTATCTACGTTTATTAAGATAATCTGATAATGGACTATCAACTGGAGCTACTGTTTCAAAAACGTCAATGAGATAATATTTAATTCTGGAATGTGGAATACCTCAATAAATATAGGATTATTTTTGGGGGTTACGGAGTTATGACGTCTAAAACAAGAGACCAGTTTTTTTTCTTTACGTAAAGAATTCTTCATTCTAAAATGTGGAGTTTCGTTTGAATAACGTGTCGATCAATTTGAATCATTTTGAATTTTTCTTCAATTGTCTTTAGGACCCTTGGAGTCGCGAACGTGGGAGGAATGTGCCGCCCTGAGCGGTCCTGTAGCGTGAATGAGGACAATGGAATCACTTTGGCGCACACAATTACCCACGAACTGGGTCACAAGTAAGTATAAAGTGCTTTAAATTGCGTGACCACTTCCTTTCTATGAGCAATCGCAAATAGTAAAGTTCGTCACCTACTCGCCCATTGAAGTCTTTCGTTTTATCCATTAGCTAATTTCAATATTTAATTCGCGCTAATTTGATTTTCTCCACTGAAACAGATGTTTCTGAACGGAGTTGACTTAATTTATATTAATTAGTTAATGGTACGAAATGCGTAATAAGACAGCTTCGCCTCTGCATTAATCGGACTTGAAGATATTGCCAGATAATTTAATGCCCCCACAACATATCGCCAATGAGTCAGTAATGAGTTTATTTTTTTCATGTTGCGTTTCAGCTTCGGAATGTATCACGACACTGAAAAGACAGGATGTGGATACCGATTAGAACTTCAAGCTCTTAAAACTGTAAGTCTGGGATTATTTTAATGTTACAATTTGCCTCTGTTTTAAAATCAATTAAAATATTAATATTTATAGAAATTAATTCCATTTACAAAATATATTTTTAGAAATATTTAGTTCGACTATTAAATTGTATTACTATTATTTATACAAATATGTTAATAAGATGAGGCATTATACTATACTGATGGCCTATCAAGTCAGAAGCCACTAACATTTCTCCTTTCGAAGAAGGGAAAACATATATTCTCATTTCATTTTTATGTTTCAATTTGCATTTCATTAAGAAACAAACATTCATCCTTTAATTTTTTAACTTCAAAAATGTTATTTTACGAGTTAAATTAAAAATAAATTGCAATATAGGCAATATTGTTTGCTTTTATAAATTTCAGAGTAAGTACCTAAAATTAAGATGAGAACTGGAGAAAATGATGAATTTAATGAAATTACTTTTGTTAAAAAAAAATTTAATTTTTTACGAAAATATTTATTAATTTTTTAAATTTGTTTTTATTTTATTTTAAATATTTTGGTAAAAATAAATAGAAAAAATATTTTTGATTCAGTTCGGGTGAAATAAAAACGTTACGTGGAATTCAATCAAAATTACGAGGATTTCAGTTTTGTTTTTCATCAAATCGCAGGAGAGTGATTATTTTTAAAAAGCCTTGTGTGTTTAATAATGCGTATTGACTATGTTTTATATCCGACTATATATTCATATTCATTAAATTTTTTTTAAATTTCTAATTCATACAACCAATTTTTGGTTCATTTTTAAACTATTATGATTGTTTGCAAATAAAAAAAATTTTGTTTTTAAATAAAAAATTTTTTTAAAAGAAATATCTATTGTTAAACTCACATTATTATCATTTTTTTCGAGAGAAAGGCTAATTTAAATTTTTATTTGTTATTCTTTTCACTCCTTCAGCGCTTTGTTATGACTCCCAGCTTTGAAGCAGATACCACACATGTCTCCTGGTCAAATTGCAGTCGAAGGGACATCACTCATTTCCTTGAGTAATTAACTTTTTCGTTTTTAAATAAATATTTTCTAATAAATTCTTAATTCAGTCAGGGCTTTGGAACTTGTCTTGATGATTCGCCAGCAGAGGATATAGAAAAGGAGTACACGTATCCCGAGCTGCCTCCAGGTATTATGTACAATGCAGAGCTGCAGTGTCGCCTTCAGTTTAACGTATCCGATGAGACAATTCCCATTCGTGTTTGTTCCCGAATGGACGAGATTTGTTCGCAGCTGTGGTGTGAAATTGAGGACAATTGTGTAACCCAGCTGAAGGCAGCGGCGCCTGGAACGACTTGTGGAAGGCATAAGTGGTGTCAGGGCCAGAAATGCGTTCCAATGGAAGACTTGCCGGGTCCCGTCGATGGAGGATGGGGCAACTGGACCGATTGGAGTGAATGCTCGAGGGAATGCGGTGCAGGAGTCTCCACTCAGTTCCGGGAATGTGATAATCCCCCGCCAGCCAATGGGGGAATTTTCTGTGTTGGTGAAAGGACGCGTTATCGAACTTGTAACGTCGAACTCTGCCCCAACTCAGAGCCCAGTTTCAGAGCAGTTCAGTGTTCCCGATATGACAATGAGACGTTCCGAGGGAAGAATTACACCTGGTTACCATACTTTGATACTCGTAAGTAATATTTTAAAAATTTATTAATTATGAAAACGTAAAGAAAATCTATTAATTTAGTTCCTTTTTAACCACACTTTTATCGTTGCAAAGGTAAAAGAACCACATTGCAATTTACATGTTAGTCCGAGTGCTTTTAACTGTAAAATCTCCCGCTTTGTATTTCTTCGTGGTTTTCTTAACATAATAAACACGTTTATCCTTCCAGATGAACCCTGTAAATTATACTGTACAGATACGGACGACACGGTGATTGTCCCTTGGGGAGTCGCAGCAGCGGACGGAACTCCATGCAATATTGGAACGAATGATATGTGCATTAGTGGAATTTGTAAGAAGGTTGGATGTGACTGGGTTGTGGACTCCAATACGACGGAAGACCAGTGCGGAGTTTGTGGTGGAGATAGCGAAACGTGCCATGTTGTGAAGGGCGAATTCAACAAGAAACTTAATATCACCGAAGGATATTATCCTATAATTACGATACCGACAGGCAGCAGGAATATTCATATAGAGGAAATTGGACCTTCCAAGAACTTCCTTTCGATAGGCAAAGCTGATTCAAACGTGTTCTATTTAAATGGCGAGAGGTAGGTTTGAAAGGAAATCTTTATTAAAATGTCTTAATTTTATTTAAAGAGACTTTTTAGCGTCACAATTTTTCACTAGTAAAAATTTTTGATTTTTTTTCACTAGTGAGGAAAAAAATGTAATAGTTTACGAACAAATTGTTCTCAATGTCGAAATTTTGTCCCCTAAACTACACATTTTATAGATCTGATTTGGACTGAGGAAATTAAAACGTTGACCCAATTTTTTTCAGATTAATTTACTTGTCTGGAGAATACGAAATCGCTGGCGCGACAGGTCTATACGAACGGAACAACGAAAAGGACAAGGAAATGTTGAAAATTCCCGGGCCCATAAAGGAGGACATCATTTTATACGTACTGATGAAAGGAAAGCACAAGAATGTGGGCTTAAAGTACGAATACACCCTATCATCCAACTCGACCATTGAACCGGTTTACGCTTGGAAGTTGGGTGACTGGACAGCTTGTTCTGCTACTTGCGGCGGTGGCTTGCAACACCGTTTCCCAATTTGCTACCAAGAGCACAAAGGAATCGTGGACGAGAATTTGTGCTGGTCCAACGCTCAAAACTCTCCTCCCGACCAGAAGAAGCAAGTGTGCAACGAGGTCATCTGTCCCTCGCCCCATTGGTGGCTTGGTCCGTGGCAACTGTGTCCAGTTACCTGTAGAAAACGAGGCGATCCCGACCCAGTGAAGAAGCGATCCATTATGTGCGTCGATCAGAATGACGTCGCTCTACCTGATTCATCCTGCGACGAAACGGAACGTCCTCCACACACAAAGCTCTGCAATATGGTACTGCCCTATTGCAGTGAATCGGCCGAGGAAAAGGACCCCATCATGCCCAAGAGCAGAGTCGTCGACAAGGGAATTCTCAACAATATCATCCATTGAATTTATTTACAAAAAAACTGTATTTATTTATTATTTTTATAAACAACAAAAACCAACAAAAATATTTCACGCATTACAATTTCTGTGTTATATTAACATCAAAAGAACAACATAAAAAATGAAATAAAAAAACAACTTTCGAAAGTGGGACTTTTATTAAGTGTTTCCCGGGTTTCTGATATGAAAATTCACTACATAGTCCGTGTTTATTCGCTGGACACTGATGGCAAACGGCTCTGTGGGGTGGAATGTGAAGGCGACGAGCTGGCGTGACGAGGGCTGAACTGAAGTCTCTGGATGAAGGCCTGGATAGATTTTAAACTTTAACAAGCCAGAATCCCGGGCAAAAAATCTAATTGGATACTCTCCGCACGGTTTAGGACGTTCCATTACAGAGACTAACTTATCGTCGTAAGTAAATAGGCTAAAGTCGAGGTACGGAGAACTGCTATAGCTTTGCGCACTGATTGGCAACTGCGCCAAGATTCGTTTTGTTGCCTCTACCTTTCCTCCACCTTTTGCGGTTAGAATCGTCTGCTTAAATCGCTGCTGAATTAGTCTAGCGTAGATATTATTGCTTGGCGAACAGGTGAATTGGGTCCCCGAGTAGACCTGTGTATTCCTAAAGTGGTCACAAAAGTTCTCAAACAGGTACAAAAGCTCCTCGCTGGCGTTGTCGAAAACAGCCAAAATTTCCGAGTCCCAGATATTGTAAATAACGAAAAACGACGGTTGACTACATGGTTCCGAGTGCTTTAAAGTGACCACATCTTCACTGGCGTACTTTATAAGTAAATGGTTATCATCCAACAATTGCATCTTCCACATTCGAAGTAATCGATACTGTTCGAAATATTGATAAAATTTCCTAACCTCATAAATTCCCCTCTTCTGGGCCTGCTTAAATAAATACACCAGCAATCTCTGTTTCAGACTGTTTATCTGAATTTCACGAAAAGCTGGCGGTTCTCCCTGTGTTCGCATCGAATGGCTAGTAAACGTAGGCATGGCTTCGCCGCAACAAAATCGACCAATTGTTCTTAATAAATCAAATTTCCCATTTTCAATGGAGAAAATGTAAATCAATTGGTGTTGAACTGAAAGGACACTTAGCGTTTTGTTGTAAAGATACAATCCCTGATTGTGGGACAGGAAAATCTTGTCCACTTTGTAGTCGTAACTATCGCTCAAACACCCGTTCTGCAGGTCCACGATGTAAAGTGTGTAATCTTCTAAAGGGCAGCGTTGTGTCGGTGTCAAGGACTCGTTGTTCTGGTACATTTCGTAGAACGTCCTCCGATCTTCTGGTGTAAAACTGGCCGCTCCCACAATCACATACCGTCCGTCGTTCGTGAAGAGACTGCACTCACGATTCAATTGCTTGTAGGCACTCGGCATGCTCACATAATGTTTTAACTGCAATAAATTCAGGAATTTAAATTAATTAATTTGGAAGTATGTTTATTATATTTAAAATTGGAATTTAGCTATACGCTAACAATAATCGGAATATTTAAGCATTAGAAATAGGATAACAAATTTAAAACAGAAGATTTCTATTTAATCAACGAAAATCCGTGGTATAGTTAGGTATTCGACTGAATTTCTTTTAAATAAATTTATTCGGTAGTTCTCCCTAATATGTATATAGGTAGTAATCAGAGGCCTGCAATGAGCACTTGCCTTAGCGGTGCGCCTCAAAAGAGACGAATTAGGAGCAATCTTTTTTTGTCATCATTTTCCACCATGAGAAGAATTATTATTTGTTATTATTTTTATTTGGATAAATTTTGCTGTTTTCTTTTTTAAATTTCGCTTTGGCTTGGCTCAACCACAGCAATACGAATAGTTATCACTCTTTTGGTTCACAATGCAATATAAAAAATATGAGGCAATTCGCTAATGGATCTCTTGCAGAACCGTGAAGAACTCTGATAGTACTTCAGAATATGTGATATGGAACAAATTATTACAGTGGACGCCGCTTATTAGGACCACTCTGGGACCGGCATAATTTGGCCCTATTAACCGATTGGTCCTTTTAAGCGATTGGTCAATAAAAGCTAGCATTTAATCTGTAGGTAAAGATTTTAAAATATGTACGGGTATGTACATATATATATATACATTCATATGTGCTTGGAAATGTGTATTTATTAAATAATAATTGTTCAATATATGTTTATCTTGTAAAATTTAAAAATAATTCAATCGTCAATGATGTGTCCATGTATTGT
>JXOV01034708.1:1631-15046 GCA_001014945.1 Clogmia albipunctata
GTTTGGTGAAAAAATAGTACAAACAGGAACGCGTTTGTCTGATTTAAGTTCCGCTGCAGTTGAATCATTTTCTCGCGATAACAAAACTCGGTTCTAAAAGAAAAGTAAGATGAATAGAGTATTGTTAAAAAGTGGAAATTGGCCTTAGAATTTCCGCAAAATCATGAAATAGTGAGGGGGAAATCCTTTTCACACCAACATCGAGCGAGGAAGAGAGGAGAGCGGGGAAAGTGAAATTGGCGTGGGAAGGACTGTTACGTCACAAGAAGGTTCATCGTAATAGTATTCATTTAAATATTAATGCAGTTTCGGTTCGATCCCTCGAAATTTATTGGTTGAAGACAGTTCGTGGAGTGAATAAAAATAGAAAAGAATGTATTTTTAGGCGCAAGAACGCACTCAGAGTCATTACTTATTCAGGACAACGGAGACAACTGTGACGAAATAAATAAAATAGTGATTTGGTATATAAATAATTATCTACTCGTTATTTACTCAAGTAAACTCCTCCAAAGAGAAATAGAAGAACGTTGGAGGCACACGTGAATTTCATCCGAGTTTGGAGAATATTTATTTGCACAGACAGAGTCCACTAATCAGATTCGTTTTCATTCGCCTTCCAAGAAGTAAAAAACGCAAAGGAGAGGAGAATGAACCCTGTGGATAAATATAAAATTTGAATTATTGCGAAAATAATACCGGCAGTTTTTTTACTACGACGAACGACGTGATCAAGTTAAGAATTAAATATTTCGCGACAAAACGACGCATGGAAAATAGCCATAAAACTACACACATTACCTACTGATAATAATTCATTTATTTATCGGCCTCACTTTCCTCAATTAGGGCACTTTTGCATGTGTTTGTTCGGACTGAGTAAATAAAAAAAAAGTGTCAAAAATAAATTCACGTCATTTTGCAATGTTTCATACATGTGGTGGCCTACAATTTTCCGCCATCGCCAATAAGAAAAGGAAAAGAAAAGTAATGCATGAGCAAGATTTTGCAATATTTACGATTCTGCTAATTTTACTTTTCACGACATTTATTTTAAGAGGAAGAACTGGATTTACTGCAAACTGGTTTTTAGAGAGGGAGCAAAAAAGTTGTCAGTACTCAATCTCATTAAATAGTCCCAAATTTTCCTTATGCGTTTGGGTAAATTCCACTGAGATTTGTCCATTAAACATTAACCTTTCGTCACACCATAGTTTGCAAATTGGATTGTGTAAGAGTTTGAAGGAGGTGAAGAAGAGGAGGAGGAGAGGTCGAGTCGGCGGAAAAAAGTGTGGTAAAATAAGAATAACTTTAAATCAAGTTCAAAGGCAAATAAATTATTCCCCCAAATAGAATTCGGGCTGCGTTTTGTGCACGCCACTTAAATGGTGTTTTTTACTGGCAGAGCAATTTCGACAATTCGGCTGAGGACAATAACAGTACTATTAAACAATTTTCGTCATTCCGTTCTATTCCTATTTCCTACTCGAATTTGGGGCAATTCCACACGCGCGCCCTCTCCCATGATTGGCATTTATTGTCAATTACAAATTTGGCAAAATATCGCTAAATTTATGCGCGAATATATAATTTAAGGCGGGTAAAAATCCAGTTCTGGAAAATTACCGAGAGAGCATCATAGTGCCCTTCAATTGACCCTGAAAATTGGCAAATTAATATATCCAGTGCGACCGAAATTGCATAACCCCCAACGATCTGGATTGGTGGGTCATTAACATTAATCAAAGTGAATTTAATTTAATCAAAAGTGAATTAAATACACCGAATAATAATAGCAGTCGAATTTTATAAAAAGGAAAAACTGGGTCTAGAGTAAAGTTCAGAGATGCATTTACGTCTTTGCATATTTATCAACTTTGAGTTTTCTGGCTCTAGTATTCCTCTCATTCATTAGAGCGTTGTGAAGGCGGTCGTGTTTGTATTTCCAATAATGTAAAGTGAAGTAAAGAAACAGAGTAGAATCGTGTAAATTCAATAATAGTATATTGTGGCTATTTTTAGACCCGGCGCAGAAAGAGCTTCCCTACTGCGCCGGGAGCAACATCGACCAGTGATGCAATTAAGAGCAAAATATGATTAGTTTGTTGTTTTCAATCTCAATTAAAGTGAGGTCTGCCACTTTGAACTTGGCTAAATTGGCCAATTTTGGAACAAGTTATGTAACGGACCTGTTTCGCAACAATTCTATATTAACGTTTTACGTGTCGAAAGCATCCACAATGTAAACTACTCGTATCTTTATGCAAATCATTAGGCCAGAATTTTTTTTTATTTGTTTGTTTTGCCTACAATCGAGAATGCATCTGATAATAATACGTTATCGGGAAAAGTTCCATTATCACAAATTGCAGTAAAGTCTATTTATGGCCCCATTATACAACGAATTTCTGTTTAATGTTCTTGAAACTTTATAAATTGCAATATCGTGTATTTTAATTATAATTGGTTTTGTTCAGTCTCAATGTTTATCATTACATTGTTGAAAAATTCCCGGTATATGCTGAATAAACAAAAAATAATTATTTAACAGGTTTAAATTGAAGTTAAATAATATTTTTACAATAACAATTTATGTATTTATTTATTTTATACAATTATTTTATAACAACTAATTATAGAACTTAAATCATAGTAGAATAAAATAAAATTCAGAATATGTTATTGTTATAATTCCAATTCAACTTTTTTTTTAAATATACTTTATATTTTCGTATAAATAATATTATATGTACATATTTAACTTTAAATTATTTTAATTTATTATATTAACTTAAGATCAATTCTTTAATTGTTTTTATTAACATTTATAAATAGAGATTGCCTATAAAACTGTTTAATTACATTCCAACTGCACAAATGATTGTTTAAAATGACTATCAATTTAAACATTACGAGATAATTTTTAATTATAGTTTGTGAGATTCTAAATGAGTTATTTGTGTATTATAATCAAATTATTCGTTAAATTTGCTCGTAGTTGGTTTAAAATCACAGATTCAACTCTTGTAACTTAATCTAAAATAGGTCGGATACTTGCGTATATTGCATTATTGTCAATAAACAAATGCTTGATAATTGCACTAACGTCACTGGTTTGGGCGGTATGCAAATCAAGAAAACACGAGAGCTGATGGGTAGAATCATAATTCCAATAGACTCGGACTTAATGAACCGACCACGAAGCCGCTTAATGATCTATTTAGTGTAGAATTCCGATAAACGCATATCACTTTTATTGGGTCAAAAGGAAAGAAAAAATGGGGATTTATAATTATCTGATAAGTAATTTATCTATTCCGTGAAGTCGTGCACGATAGTTATTATTATTCAAAAATTCCGATAAACTTATCCAGAATGCAAAGAACAGAATCGTCTACTCATAGTTTTTCTAAATCGTTCAGTTCTTATGACGGCTATAAATCAAAAGAATAATTTTGCGTTTTAAATTTCGTCGATGATATCACAATTTCATTGATGTTTTGAAATGCGAACGATAATTGCTAATTATTTCCGTCGGGAATTTCAGAATTTATTTGCCCCAAATTACATATCTGATTCCAAATACAGTTGAAGAATGTGCAACGAATTCATTGGAATTGTGATAATAGTGTAACAAATATTGTCGATTTGTGTGACAAATGATTGATTATTGAAAAATAAAGGTTTTAAATCATTTGCGCGTTTAATAATTATCAATAACTTGTTAATTAATGAAGTGTTTTTTTTCATAAAAATACAGCTAAATCCAATATTTTATTGCGAAGGAAATTTTTCTAAAAATAATCGATGAATGAAAAGCCACGTGGGGGAAATAAATGATTATGAAAGTACGAGTGTCGACTGTCGGCGGGGCAATAAAACTGGGTTACAAATACATGAATGTACTCGTATTCTAGAGAATCTCCGACGCCGCCAAAAAACAATTTGGGGAAGTGCAAACGGGCAATTTGAAACCCGCCAACTGTTTATTAGATTGTTCACCTCTGATCTGTGGGGCTGTTCGTGTTGGGAAATTTAAAGGATTTGCGTTACATAGTTCTAAGGTCAATTTCAAAGATGCATTTTTGGCATGATTCACAGTTTACTCTAAAAATAACACATTTGTTTGTTTTGTTTGAAATACTTGAGAACAGCGCGCTTTCAATTCCGTTTTGCCAAACATTGACTGAAGTGAAGTGCAAAAGCCAGGACTATTAACGTGTGTTCGATCGTTGGGACAGTGAGATATGGATCCGAGAAATGGCGGGCCTGCCAAAAGTGAAATGGAAAGTGAGGACACTGTGCAGATGAGTTGGGAATTACCGAAGAAGCAGGGTCTCTACGACCCAGCCAACGAACATGAGGCTTGTGGAGTTGGATTCATCGTCGCTATCGATGGCCAACGGTCGCATAAGGTAATTCAAGTTTTGATAATATTTTAATTTATAATGAATTTCACCAATAAAAAACGGAATAATTATTATAACCGTTTTGAACAGTTTTATTAGTAATTATCGAATAACTGATTCTTTCCAAAATTACACAAAATAGTGTTCGATACACATGTGAAATCGGTTATTACAGCACTCATTTACCAATTTTAACTCGCTACGCTCGTCAAAATACATGATAGATTCGTGCAGTAATAACATTTATTTCACCACTTGTATCGAAATATACTAAAATAAAAAAAATAACAGTATTCATTAATGTTTCATGTTGAAATGGGAGTTACATTTATTATAAAACACAAATTAAAACAAATTAAAATTATTTATTAAAATGGATTTGAATAGATAATTGCTAGTAGTATCCATCTAAAAAGAAAAAAAATATTATCTAGAATTTTCAAGGCAATTTANAAAAAAATAACAGTATTCATTAATGTTTCATGTTGAAATGGGAGTTACATTTATTATAAAACACAAATTAAAACAAATTAAAATTATTTATTAAAATGGATTTGAATAGATAATTGCTAGTAGTATCCATCTAAAAAGAAAAAAAATATTATCTAGAATTTTCAAGGCAATTTAAATATTTGTATAATGATAAGTAGTCTATATTAAAGTATATCAAGAAGTATTTTTTAAAAAAATTATTGAGTTTAAATGTTATTTTACAATAGAAATAAAATAGTTTCATATAAAAACTTATAAATTTATTTCAATAAAATTAAAATTGACGATTATCTATATACAAATTTACTTTAACAAAAAATCTCACCACAGATTCTTCGTGATGCCCAAACTTTGGCCGAACGGATGATCCATCGAGGAGCATGTGCCTGTGATAATGACACAGGTGATGGAGCTGGAGTGATGTCATCAATTCCGCACGAGCTCTATGCTCAAGAGTTGTAAGTTGTAATATTTGGTTATTTTATCGACGTCATAACTTACCTTTGATAAGAGCTCTAAATAGCTGTCTATATTTGAGAGAATCGTTCGATAAAAAATTGCACTATCACGATTCATGAGTGCTGCAAATGGTTTACAATTTATTGCGCCTTTAGGCTGCTCTGATAATCGAAAAAACGACGTCGCTCGCCGCCACATTCAAGTTCAATGGTTATAGTACTTTATGCCGGTCCGATCCATTGATGGGGCCATTAGTCATAACACCGGCTATATTTTGATAAGAGTGTGTGGAAAGTTAATTTTTCTGTCACCCGTCTTAATCGTGTTTTCTGTGTTTTTGTCACGTTTACCGAATTATTTTTATTTAACCCAGATTTTCCATAAAACAAAAAAAAATACCAGGCGAATATTCGTAAAACGTATTGAGCAGCTGATAAGGTTGCGTGTAAAACGTTTCAAGCAGTCGATATGTTGGCCTAGGTTAGGCTCAGGAAGAGACAGATTCTATTTAAAACGGCCAATGGAAAATTTTGATAAAAACCGGCGGCGTCTAATTTTTTCCCCTGTTGCAAGTTTTTATGAGAATTCCTCGCATTTATTCAGAGAACCAGTATTTACCAGTTCTATCGACGAAAAGGCGATAAATTTTGAAGCCGGTGTCATTATAAATTTTTTGCAGACACCTTTAATTTGTTTAGATTAACGTTTCAGAAATTTATTACACCAATTTAACCCGTCATAGATGCATTAATTAGTGATTTGCTTCGAATATTTGAAGAGACGGGTTTATTTGGGTATTCTGTTTGCTCTCCAATGTTTATTCAAGTGATAAGAAATTGAAACTCGTGTCTACAGTATACCTTTTCTGGTCAAGAGAATTGTTGAACATAAATTTCATTCTCACCTTATTTTCAGGGCCAAGGAGAAAAATGTAACATTGCCCGAATTTGGCAAATATGCTACAGGAATCATCTACTTTGATAAGAACACCCATGCCGATGCCGAGAAGGAGTTTGAAGCGTTGGCCCATGATTTGGGTCTTAAGGTGATCGCTTGGCGTGATGTTCCTGTTGATGTATCTGCGATTGGGACCGTCGCTCAAAGGAGTGAACCCTATTCCCGACAAGTTTTTGTAACTGGAAACTACGAAGCTGAGGATTTGAAGAGACAGGTCTTTGTTTTGCGAAAACGCGCTACTCATGAGGTGGCAAAGGAGAAGCGTCGATTCTACATTTGTTCCTTGTCTCTTAAGACCGTTGTCTATAAGGGGCTTTTCACCAGCCAGCAGCTATGGAACTACTACTTAGATTTGAAGAATCCACTATACGACTGCTACTTAGCTTTGGTTCATACCCGATTCAGTACTAATACTTTCCCGTCCTGGGAACGGGCTCATCCATTGCGAGTTCTGGCCCACAATGGAGAAATCAACACCCTTCGAGGAAACGTGAATTTCATGAAAGCTCGTGAAGGTCAGAATAATAATTATAATTTCTCAAAGATTCTGTTCGTGAAAAGTGAATCTATTATTTTTTTAAATTTAATTTTGTTTTGATTGTATTAAATTTATAAAAATATTTCAATCTTTACTAGGACAATAATTTCAATTTCTGAGATTGATAGTATAAAAAAGATAATGATTTATGTTAAGATAAACCCACTACAATAATTCAAATTTTTATAGGTGTCATGAAGAGTGACATTTTTGGATCTGAATTAAAGAAACTCTATCCCGTCGTGGAACCGAATCTGTCCGACTCTGGCTCGTGCGATTGTGTCCTCGAATTTCTGACTATGGCCAGTGAGCGTAGTCTGCCCGAATCTGTAATGACCATGGTCCCTGAAGCCTGGCAAAACGACAAAACTATGCCCCAGGAGAAGCGCGATTTCTATCAGTGGTCAGCGTGCGTAATGGAGCCTTGGGATGGCCCTGCATTGATTTCTTTCACCGATGGCCGATACATTGGTGCCATTCTCGATAGGAATGGGCTCAGACCGTCTCGATTCTATGTCACCAAGGACAATATCCTCATTATGGCATCTGAAGTTGGTGTTTATGATGTTGAACCCGAAGATGTCCTCTTGAAGGTATATTTTTTTTTGCTTTTTTATTTAAAAAAATGATTCTATCTAGATATGGATTTTTTGGACAAATTAAAAATATAAATAGTAATCCAATTTTAGTTATAAAAGATATATTCTTTTTCTTATTTGAATTTATTTGCGTATCACATAGTGTATAAAAATGTTGACAATTTATTGGTATTATATCAATCTTCCCCGTATCTTGTATTATCTTATAAATCAATCACTTTAAGGACTTTGATTAATTTCTGCAATTAAGATAGAAATAAATAAATTGTGTCTTCTTGTTTTTAGAGCCGTTTAAAACCAGGCCGAATGCTTTTGGTTGACACTGAGCAAAAATGTCTCATCCAGGATATTGAACTAAAGAAGGAAATTGCGAGTTCTAGACCACATTCCGACTGGCTCAAAGAAAAGGTAATTATATTTAATTGAAATATGGCTTTAACATAGATATGCTTAACTAAACCTATGTACTTGTTCTTGTCTTTCCCCAAACAATCTTTGGAATTTTTTACAATAAAAATTTAAATGAAAATAATTAAAGATGGTGAGTTGAATACCTTAATATAACGTGTGAATTGTTGATAAAGTAATTAACTGTAGATACATATGTATGTGTGTTTTGTTTATTTTTTGGTATATTTGGGTTCATATTCCATTAGGTGGTAGATAATGATGATTTGGTTTCGGGTATTCTATTCTAATGATAAGAAATATTCTGTTTTGTTCTCACCGTTAAAGTAATCTTTCTTGAATGTCTTCTCAGATTACAATGGATGATATAAGGCGAGCTGATTTATTGGCTGGAGGCAAAGAGAGTATTATTAATGGGTTTAACGGTGATGTCAACTCGATTAGTGGGGGTATATTGGACCCGAAATTGCTCCTTTTCGGATACACAACCGAAACAATTAATATGCTCCTAACCCCGATGATCCAGAACAAGAAGGAGGCATTGGGCTCCATGGGCAATGACGCCCCATTGGCTTGCCTGTCCGCATTCCAACCGCTACCCTACGAATACTTTAAGCAGCTCTTCGCTCAAGTCACAAACCCTCCAATCGATCCGTTCAGAGAGAAAATTGTCATGTCTCAACAGTGTCCAATCGGCCCGGAATCGAATATTCTGAAGACTACTGCGGAACAAGTCCATCGAATTTGGTTAAATAATCCCATCTTGAGCATAACCGACACGGAAATTCTCAAGAGAAACACTTACCGTGGATGGAAGACCAAAGTGATTGATATCACTTTCCCCGCCGAGGAGGGAAGTGACGGATATTTAAGAGCACTGGACCGTATTTGCCAGGAGGGTGAAGAGGCTGCTCAATCCGGCTATCAACTGTTGGTCCTTTCTGACCGATTGGGTGGACCTAAGCGCTGTCCCACCTCGGCTTTATTAGCTCTGGGTGCGCTTCATCAGCACTTGATCGAAACTCGACAACGTATGAAAGTGGGCGTGATCCTTGAGACGGGTGAGGCGAGAGAAGTTCATCATATTTGTGTTCTCTTGGGATATGGAGCAGATGCCATTTGTCCGTACTTGGTCTTTGAATTGGCATCAACTCTGCGCGCAGACGGAGTCCTACCATCAACGCTGTCCGACAATGCCATTTATTCTGCATATGCTCAAGCCGTCGACACGGGAATTGCCAAGGTCATGGCCAAAATGGGCATCAGCACATTGCAGTCGTACAAAGGGGCTCAGATATTTGAGGCTGTCGGTATTGGTGAAGACGTGATCAATCGTTGCTTCAAAGGTACCGCCAGCCGAATTGGAGGCGTCACTATGGAGATCATGGCTCTGGAGAGCTTGGAGCGCCATTTCCTTACGTACAATGTGGCTAACCCTGACACCAGGATCTTGCGCAATCCCGGCCAGTACCACTGGCGAGCAGGTGGAGAGGGTCACATTAATGATCCTGGATCCATTGCAGCTCTACAAGAGGCAGCTGTGAGTAAGGATAAAAATGCCTTTGAGAGGTTCAGAGACAGCACAATGAACAGCGTGAACCAGTGTGCTTTGAGAGGACAGTTTGAGATTGTCAAGAATCAAACCAAGATTGATATATCTGAAGTAGAACCAGCATCAGAAATTGTTAAGAGATTCGCTACAGGAGCAATGAGTTTTGGTAGTATTTCCCTAGAGGCGCACACCACTTTGGCTGTCTCCATGAATCGTATTGGCGGCAAAAGTAATACTGGAGAAGGAGGAGAAGATGCTGACCGTTACTTAAGTAAGTTTTGAAAATAGTACATATTTTGGAATAGAAATCAGTTAAATATGCTAATTTTTAAAACCTTATTGAACTGAATTGATTGATTTATTGCAGATACTGATCCTGAGAATAATAAGCGGTCTGCCATTAAACAAGTTGCTTCTGGACGTTTCGGAGTAACTGCTTCGTACTTGGCCCATGCCGATGATTTGCAAATTAAGATGGCCCAAGGTGCAAAACCAGGAGAAGGAGGTGAACTGCCAGGATTTAAAGTTACGAAAGACATTGCAGCCACTCGTCATTCCGTTCCTGGAGTGGGCCTGATCTCTCCTCCTCCTCATCACGACATCTATTCCATTGAGGATTTGGCAGAGTTGATTTACGACTTGAAGTGTGCTAATCCGAAAGCGAGAATCAGTGTAAAATTGGTGTCTGAAGTGGGTGTCGGTGTTGTTGCGTCTGGAGTAGCAAAGGTAATTCAATCGGTTGTAACAATAAATAGTAAAATAAAAGAAAACAATTTTCTTTAGGGTAAAGCAGAGCACATTACTATCTCAGGCCATGACGGAGGTACCGGAGCTAGCTCTTGGACGGGTATCAAGAATGCTGGTCTGCCATGGGAACTCGGTATTGCTGAAACACATCAAGTTCTTGTTTTAAATGATCTTCGTTCCAGGTAATTCTCTTGATTTTTTTCTAGTTCCAATTTCACATAAAAATACACGAACGCAATACATATTTCACATCGTCTTCTCCGAATCCTCCGGACGTTGTCAGTTGTCAGTCTCTGTGTATGTTTCCACTCTGATACCGTTGTGTTTCGACCAAAGCGCGCGCCTGGTGGTGAAACCATTCGAGTAGTGCAAATCAATTAGTAAATACAATTTAATTTTATTTATTAACCTTTTGGGACCGGCTACGTGAAATAACCGAAATATATCTTTTAGGGTTGTATTGCAAGCTGATGGACAGCTGCGAACTGGATTTGATGTGGTCGTGGCAGCTTTGCTTGGAGCTGATGAATTCGGTTTCAGCACCGCCCCATTGATTGTGATGGGCTGTACTATGATGCGAAAATGCCATTTGAATACCTGTCCAGTCGGAGTGGCGACTCAAGATCCCGTCCTTAGGGCAAAGTTCAGTGGAAAGCCGGAACATGTGATCAATTTCTTTTTCATGCTGGCCGAAGATGTAAGATTTTTTTTATGAAATTAATATTTTCTATACTAAACGTAAATTCTTATAGATTCGTCAAATAATGGCTAACCTTGGAATAAGAAAGTTCCAAGATTTAATCGGTAGATCCGATTTACTCACCGTCAAGTCTTCGCCTACAAGAAAGGCTGGTACTCTGGACTTTTCCTTGATCCTTAAAAATGCTCTTCAATTGCGCCCCAATACAAACATTGTGGGAGGATCTGTGGCTCAGAATTTTGAGCTGGAACAAAGATCAGATAATATTCTGATTAAACAGTCGGCAGGTGTTATCCATGGAGATCAAAAGTGTGTTGACATCACAATGGATATTCGGAATGAGGAGCGAGCATTTGCAACAACGCTTAGCTACGAAATTGCCATCAAGTATGGTGAGGCCGGTTTGCCAAGAGGAAAGAACATTAACATCAATTTGACTGGCTCTGCTGGCCAGAGTTTCTGCGCCTTCTTGGCTAAAGGAGTAACAGTGAAATTGTACGGAGATGGTAACGATTACGTGGGAAAGGGACTGTCAGGAGGAACTGTGATTATCACTCCGCCCAAAAAGAGCGTCTTCCAAACCCATCTAAATGTGATTGTCGGCAATGTGTGCTTGTATGGAGCGACAGAAGGAAAGGCGTTCTTCCGAGGCATAGCCGCAGAACGCTTCTGTGTCCGTAACTCCGGAGTCACAGCCGTGGTTGAGGGAGTGGGAGACCATGGATGTGAATACATGACAGGAGGTACTGTCGTGATTCTGGGATTAACTGGTCGTAACTTCGCCGCAGGAATGTCAGGAGGAATAGCTTATGTCTATGACATAGATGGATCATTTGCTGGTAAAACGAATCTTGACATGGTTGAATTGTTGCCGTTAAATGAACCCAAGGACATGTCATTGGTCAAGGGATTATTGGAGGAGTTCGTTCTGCATACGCAGTCAGTTGTGGCAAGAGAGCTCTTGCAGACCTGGCCAGAATGCTGCAAGAAGTTCTTCAAGGTATTCCCTTACGAGTATCAGAAGGCCCTTAAGGCTCTCGAAGAAGAGAAAAAACACGCAATTGAAGCACCCCCAAAAGCAATTGAAAATGGAGTAAATGGTCAAAATGGAACAGCTCCAATCAAGGATATCGAAGACGTTGGTAAAAACGAGGAAAAGAAGTTGGATAAACTAAGAGGCTTCATCAAATACAAGCGTGAAACCGGTATTTACCGCGATCCAACGGAACGTCAAAAGGATTGGGATGAAGTGTACAACTTCAAGAATGTTCGAAAGAATCTGAAAACGCAGGCAGCTAGGTGCATGGAGTGTGGAGTTCCATTTTGCCAGTCGAACACACACGGCTGCCCCTTGGGAAATATTATCCCTAAATGGAACGACTTGGTCTTCCATGATGATTGGAGAGAGGCTTTGAATCAACTACTTCAAACCAACAATTTCCCAGAGTTTACAGGACGTGTTTGCCCAGCACCGTGTGAAGGCGCCTGTGTGTTAGGCATCTCTGAACCATCTGTAACCATAAAGAACATCGAGTGTTCTATTATCGATCACGGTTTCGAACAGGGCTGGATAACACCAGAAATTCCAGAAAATCGCACAGGAAAAAAGATTGCAGTTATTGGTTCTGGCCCAGCTGGTTTGGCAGGAGCCCAACAGTTGAACAGAGCCGGGCATACTGTGACAGTTTTCGAACGAAATGATCGCATTGGTGGACTACTTCAGTATGGTATTCCAACAATGAAATTGTCGAAGAAGGTGGTTCAGAGAAGAATTGATCTCTTGGCTGCTGAGGGCATCACTTTCAAGACCAATGTTAACGTTGGCAAAGACGTCAAAGGGTCAGAGTTGTTGAACGACTATGATTACTTGCTGATTACAACTGGAGCAACTTGGCCACGTGATTTACCTCTGGCCAATCGTGATATGAATGGTATTCATTTCGCAATGGAATTCCTACAGTCCGGCCAGCAGAAGCAGTTGAATGACTCTGTGCAGAATATTTCTGCAGAGGGCAAAGATGTCATTATAATCGGAGGCGGCGACACCGGATGCGATTGCATTGCAACGTCATTGAGACAAGGTGCAAAGAGTATTACTAGTTTTGAAATCCTCCCAGAACCACCGAAAACTCGTGCTCCCGACAACCCTTGGCCACAATGGCCAAAAGTGTTCCGCGTTGATTATGGACACGATGAAGTCCGTGTGAAATTCGGAAAGGATCCACGCCAATATTCCACTACCACAAAAGAATTTGTGGGAGACGGCAATGGCAATATTAAGGGAGTGAATACCGTCCAAGTGGAGTGGACTAAAAATGAGAAGGGACAATGGCAAATGGGTGAAGTGCCAGGCTCAGAGAAGTATTTCCCTGCTGACCTTATTCTCTTGGCGATGGGTTTCTTAGGTCCAGAAAAGAATCTGATTCAAGACTTGGGTAAGTTGTTATTATTTTAAAAAAGATTATATTAACATGGATTTAATTTTAATAATTTCAAAAAGAAATTAATGGTTTTATACTTAAGAAAATATTTTTGTGCAATTCAGTTAGGTAAA
>JXOV01034800.1:0-13474 GCA_001014945.1 Clogmia albipunctata
TACCTACAGTTGCGTAAACTACTATTTTTTATGCTATATTAAACAATTTGAAGTTTTCCATATTAAATGACCAAAAATAAAGTTTTTCTTGTTAACTGCTCCAAAAATCAGAGAGGTTTGAAATTATATATATCAGTAACAAAGTGTATGTTGCTCTATTTTAAAGAAGACCTTTGTGTTTAATAATACTGATCGACCGTGTTTTACAAAAAAAAATTACATTTTTAAATAAATTAATTTAAAAATAAAAAAAAATTAATCACGTGTTTATCATTTGCACAATAACTTCATTAAAAGGAAGAATCGATGTGTTCATTTCAATTACAACCATCCGTGGAACTGTAAACCATATTAGTGCGGAACCGAGTTCTATATGAATTTGATCAATTTGATGAATATCGTTTTTGGAGGTCAAAATTTGATAAAAAAGAAAAAGCACTAGTGCTTTAATTATACAACTTGGGCGATTAGATAAGGTATTAAATACAAGTAGTGAGTGCCTTGAAAAAGGTCCGAAGATATATTTTTATTAAACTTATTTCTTTATATTTTCAGATAGAAAAATAATAGTATTTAAAAAAAAATTAATTTAAATTACATGTGAATTTAAATTAATTTAATCGTTGTTTGCAAATATTTTTTTACATACAAATTGTTTGCTTTGAAAAAATCTTTAAGAGTTCTATAAAGGGAAAGATTTCTATTAAATTACACCCCTTTAAAAATTCTTTTATTAATTCCTCTATTAAATAGGTTTGCCTTTTAAAATAGCAAACCTATCCCAACATTTTTCATTAGTCTGTTATCGCGTGAACGTGGAGCAACAGGACGAGA
Source organism: Clogmia albipunctata (assembly GCA_001014945.1). Classification (NCBI taxonomy): domain Eukaryota; kingdom Metazoa; phylum Arthropoda; class Insecta; order Diptera; family Psychodidae; genus Clogmia; species Clogmia albipunctata. The sequence continues at coordinate 835 of JXOV01034800.1, forward strand.
ATTTATGACGGGACGTTTAGCACCAGAGAGCGACTGGCCAACCAACAATGGAAGTGAATAAAAGTTGTACCATTCATCAGAACTTTTCGCCGACAAAAAACCCAACTAAAGCAAAATGAAATACTGCCAAATGAACGTGCAGTAATTTATCAATGCTTTTTGGCACGAATTTATGGGAAATTGATTATGTGTTTTCAGAAACTATAATTGACCCTGAAGTTGACACGAAAATCGCACGGAATCCTGACTCATTCAAACAGTATTACAGGGATTTCCTTAATAATTTCCGATGAAAGTAATTTGATAAATTGAGGAATTTTTCAGAATGTTACAAATGTAGCACAATGGAAAGTAAATTGAAGTCCATTTTAATTTGTAACAATTTTATATGAACTTTTCTTCAACATAAAATTTAATACTACAAGTAGTAATTTTTAAGTTCAAATGTTTTCCTAAATTATACATTGAAAAAATGCAACAAAGGCTTGATAATTATAATATTTATGAAATTATGCTAATAATTAACGTCATGATTATCCTATATTGATTGAAAGCAACAACTTATTTATATTTAAAATGTTTTAGAAGAAAGAATATTATAGGCATCGAGGTTTTCCTATAATTAATTTAATTGCAATAAACCTATGTTAAAAAAATATAATAGGTTTTCCAATTAAAAAGTTTTCTTATCTTTAGTCATATATAATTATATGTATTTAAAAACTATATTTTTAACTGAATTTATTAATTTTCTATAAATTCCTGATAAACCCTCTCCTAAAAAATTAAATATTAAATTTCATTCCATCAAATTAAATCGGGGAAAATATTTTTAATAAATAAAGTAAATTACCTTTCAACATAAATTACCCCCTATTAAAATTGTCGGTCTTTAAAAAGACGGGACATACTTTCCAAGGAAGATTGGTCAATGAAATTGAGGGTGGCTGGAATAATTATATGAAATTGCCATGGACTTGAATATCCTGGCAAAGTGCATCAGATAACACTTGCCATTTGGCCATATCGGAGTCGCAATCGCTAATTTGACCTTTCTGGAACAATTTTATTTTTTTAAAAAGGAGGAAGGTAATTGCTGGTGGGTTTAAAATGACAGCAACAAAACGCCATGGACAATTTGTTAACCCTGAAACATTAGAGATGAGTTACAATTTTTATTTAAAATATGAATATTTGCAAATAATAATAAATTTCTTAATTGAATAACTTTTAAAATTTGAGTAAATTTGTAATATTTTTCTTAAGAAATTTAAAAAAAATAATTCCTAAAAAATAATATTAATAGTTTAAATAACACAACATTTATTCTATGATATACAATGAAATAATAGTACTTTTATATTTCAAAAGTTTTTGTTTCTAGTGATCCAAATAAAATTTATTTTTTTAAATTATTATTCGAACAAAATTTCTTTCAAAACATTTTATTGGAATAATTTAAATTGATATTTGTTAATATCAATATTCAGGAATTTGAGGGTTAAAAAGGGAAAAAATAGCGTCAACATTGAAACTCCCCTAATTGCATTTGAGAACGATGCGGTCCTTTATCGAGGCGCAATTGAAGTCATGATCCTTGATTCTTGGATTATTTTTGTCGGTCCTTCGCCGATCCCATTGTTATTTTATTAATTATCTCCCTCCCTTTCCCTTTTTCCTCCACAATTCGATGCTGATTCCATTACAATGACTTGACGGTTTTTATGAGTGGTATAAGAAGAGTCGTTGCACGAAATCCTGCTCGTCATCACCATCATCATCGTCGTTGTCATCCTGGCAACACTGAATTGTATTTATTTATTTGAAAAAAAGTGGTGTTGTAAAATCTATATTTATAAAAAAAACACAACTCTCCAATCAGACGTTAATACGAGTATATTAATGTGGAGATTTAATGAGACTTACCTGAACGACAAATACGTGAAGAATCACAAACCAGAAATGCTCAATAAGAGGGTCAGTTGATAATAAGTATTTTCATTCTATTAAAAATATGATGTAAAAAATAAAATATTCTTCTTATTCTATTTTGAGTAAGAAATATTTTTGTCAATTTCATTTGAATAAATTGTGTTGTTTTTCTACGAAAAAAACCATCTCTTTCATAACATTCATCTGTATCCATTCAGCAGCAAATTACTAATACATCCGGTTTATCTATTCAATTCTATGCGCTCTATCAAAGATTTGAAAAGAATAGTTAGTTACCTTTTAAAATACGTTTGTTCAATTGCTAGAAATATATTTAAAATTAAAAACTTCAATTAAACCAGCAGAATTTAATCATAATGAATAATTGTCCTTTAATCCATTTTTTATCAGTCAACCCTCTAGGATTGACGTTCAAACCGTTTCTTTTCTTTTCATTTGGGTTTTATGATTCATTCGCATTTAGTTTCTCGTTGCTGTGAATTAATTTCAATAAATGGAGACAGAAACACGAATGGATCGATGCCCAACAAAATCTACAGGTGTTCAAATTTGTAACGAGAGAGAAGCGACCCCTTCACCACAGCTCTACCCAGCCATGCCGAACAATATCCAGAACTCGTTTCCAACAAGTCCCAAGTGTTGATACTCTTTTTTATTCGTAATTTTTACATTATTGGGTTGTTAATTAAGTTTTAATATTAAAAAATTAAACTAATTAAGAAATCACTGTAAATAATACTATTTATAATTTGATTTAAAAAAAACGTAAAACAAATTTGTTTTCTTCAGAATTCATTATAAAATTTATTGTCATAAAAAATTAGTTAAAATAAACTGTTGAAAATACAATTTTAAAAATCGATTTTTATTATTTGAATTTGTTGAGAAGATTTTATTTTTTTTTTAATATTCTTTTATATTAAATCAGTATTTGCTCTTTATTTCGAAAATAAATCAAACCAAATAAATATTTTTTCTAAAAACTGAAAACTAATTCTAACCCCTAATAATATTACTGTCTTGGTTATTTAAACCAATGATGATCGTATATTTCATGTGTTCGGGGATTGAAATATCGTCACGAGATTACGTTTGTCGTTTATTGACCCACAACAGAAATCACCCTAACTAATAGCGATTTTTTATTATTATTATGATTGAAATTCCCGAAAATCTCTCCTCTTTTTTGTGCTGCTGGTAAAATCGTAATAGTTTGCAGGTGGCCAAATTATGCATCAGAGAGGCTCACCATTAAAGGGAATATATTGTGTGTGTAAATAAATAAAAATGAGTTACAAAAAGCCATTAGACAGAAAATCACCCCCAACCCCTGTTCAAATTGCACTTGTTTTCGTGCCACCAGACCGAAATTCACCCGATAATTTATTCGAATTATATGTGGCAAATGCAGAGATAGAGATTTTTTTATTAATCTGCTTAGTCATAATTACTGACCAATTATTTAGAGATACAGGAACACTCATTCCGTTTTATTATTCTGTTCAACTAAATCGACAGGGGGTGTCCCAATTTCCACTCCATACGGGACAGATTAATTCAATTTTGTTTAATAAGGATAATTATGTTTGGCCAAAATAGGAAATCCGATCATTATTTTAAAATCCTACTTTATGTCCATGGTTCCAATTTCAATTCATTCTTTTATTACTTTTAATTCAATTTCAAATTGGGATTATTCTTATGTCAGGCTTTAGCCGGTATTAGGTTTCCAGGTCAGTAATTACATGTGATTTTAAAATGATATGTTCTAAAAAATTTGATATAATTTTACAAAATTGTTAACAATTATAACTATGTTATTCATATTAATCTAGAATTTCACCCAAAAAATTAATAACATTTAATTTAATTACAGAGGACTCCGGTTGAAATGATTACGTCTAACTGACCATCCGCTTTATATGATGAATTTCAGAGCAATGTTTGGTTTACGCGTGAATAAAGGTATACTAAAATAGACGGATATAATAACATGCTGATAATGACCAACCAGATAGTATTTTAGAAGATTTTTTTTAGAAATTGTGACCAGTTATATTGACAGGACAACAAAATGGGGGCAAATTTAGTCTCGGTCTTTCCATGATTGACTTTAAATCGTACAGAGAGTAATCGATATTAAAATGTCATGTATATTTGTTAGTTATTTGTGAAATATTAAAAAAATAATTAAATGTTGTAGGCAGATAAAGTATGTTTAACAGAGCAACGTATACATATGTCTATAAAAATTTAGTTTTGATTTAATTATAAATGTATAAAATTTTGTATAAAATACGTTCGTTAAGCATTATTAAACACTCGGGCTTTCTTTAAAACACTCGCTACGCTCGTGACTTTAAAAAGCCCTTGTATTTATAATCTTATCTTATCAATCTAGTTAATATGACCATTTTTCCTCTTCCTTTCAAAGTCATATTAATTGGGCTTTACTGTACATTGTAACATACTTTGTAGATTTTCATAAAAGTTTATAAAAAATTTATTTAATTAACCAAAATACAATTAGAGACCAGAACTATCAATGGATTCAGACACTACTAAAATAAATAGCTCATGTACTTATGTTTAATTAGGGTAGGTTTGATTATTTAAATTTACCTAAAACAATATAACTTCTGTAAAGTGATATCAGATAAATCAATTATCCAAATTTAAATCTAATATCAAACCTATAAAACATAGTGTATCCTCTCAAAGTCATATACTTTTATGTCACTAATAATAAGTGTAGTGGTTTTATTTCCATTTTAATGACATTAACTTTCGTGGGAGCCTAAGTTTTTAATTACTTATGTAGTTAAATTGTTCTTGACATAAGATATTGAAATGTTGTGAATGCTGAACTATTTGAATTGATTAATTTAAAATATGAATGTTTTTTTAATTGGAGCAAATAATAAAGTTTATATTATAAAAACGATCCCAATACTATAAACTAATAAAAATAAAAATAACTACATTGTTTTTCTTTAAAATAAGAAAATACTTTATTTCATTAAACGACTTCTATACAAGAAATGGAAGAATACCATATAATTTAATTTCACTCCCGAATACATCCATTAATCACAGAATCACTACCGATTTTAGGATTTTTCTAGTAATTTATCCGAGTTCGAATCGACTAATAAACTTTATTATTTCACCTGAAAAGCGATAAAGTTCTTAAAGACAAGGGGTCAATTAATAAAACTTTAATGTGATCACCGCAATGATCAATTACTGTCAATGTGGCGTAAAATGGAAAGACATTTTATAAAGTTCTGATTAATAATTAAATTACCAGTCAATTTCAAATGGTGTAATTCTCTATTTTATGGAGAAAATCACCTTCTTTTGATTTAATCAGCTTAATTAAATTTCGATACAGAATCTCTGTTCTCGTTAATTAATTTCACTTGGCTTCTTCATCACTTCATTTAATACCCCGATTGCCACTAATTAATCGTAAAATTTTATTCAATGGCTCGGTTTTTCGCCAATTCGCTTTTCCTGGAGGGAAAATCAATCTGCGATTTGGACGGAAAACGAAAGGGTTCTGGCTCTACAGCGATTACAATTAACTGAATTTAATCGGTTTAAGTTTAATTGGAGGCGAATTGAAAAATATTGAATTTGTTGCCTGAATTCGCGTGCCTTCGTTCCTTCTTCTTTTTTGCGCAAAAACCGTAATTAAATTCTGGCTAGAAATCGCTCGTTCTCAATCCACCTATTCACCACTGCCTCCCCGGTAATTCAATTTAAATAACCAGCCAAATGCATGCACTTTCCACGACTCATTGCGAATCGACGGACCATCTGTTAACCATTTTAAATACGGTTGCGAATTTATTTAAATATGCACACGTAAACGGAACAAGTCATGTGGATTGAAGGGATTCACCATTAGGGTTATTACCAGTTACTTATTATGGAAAGTCATAATTTTGATTCGATCTATATTAAACGATTGAAAATTCTGTCCAACCCCTAAAATTATAAAACAAAATTTCGATTTGCATTTATTTATTCTTTATTTCAATAATTGGAGGAGAATGTTTAACTAAATCTAATCTTTTTCATATAAATTTTATTACTTAAATTTATTATTATATTCTATAGTTCCATATTTTAAGACTTATTTCCAAAAAAATGTTTTCAAACCAAAACAAACATAGTAATACTAATTATAGAGTCAAACCGTTTTCTTAGTCAACGCATCACAGTTTCCATAACGCTCCGAAATCAGTCTCCTGTAACGCAGCACCGGCCACAAACAAAAGGTGCTTCATCCTTCATTCTTCCTCCAGTTTAGTCATCATACCTGCTGTACTGTAAACTGCATTTCTTTGCATCGGAGCAACACGTGGATCGGTTAAATGACGTCACCCCTCTTTTGCATAAAATTGCAAGTAGATCACCATTCAGCAACCCTCTCCCCTTTTTCAATGAAAGACGAGGACTCCATTGAAAGGAATTCGCAAGGAGTGACTCTGGCCTCTCTATGGATGGATGCTAAAAAAGCAATAATAATCATAAATAATGCATTGCACCAGATGGCCAGATAGGGGATAAAATTTTGTTTTGTTTGTGTCACGAATTCCGCGCTCGTTATTAATGGAATTATTCATCATAATTCACCGCTTAAATTTAGTTTACAGAGACGACTACGTGTCCGGTCCGGTAACTTGGAAAGGAAAATTGAAACGCTCTCAACTCTTCCACAATCTGAATACAAAAGAGATGCTCTAATGAAGGGATTTAAGGGACTAAATTAATTTTCACGTCACTTTAGAATATACTTGTGATTTTTATAAATTGAATTTTAAGAAATACAAGAATTTATCCCTTTTTCTTTTCTATAACTTTTTTAAAGTACGAGAGATTGACTAACCATGTTTTAAATAATAAATTATATAGTCTAGATTATTGATATGCAAACTTTTCTTCTTAGCGGGAAAAAATAGAGAAAAAATAGTTTTATATAAGAAAAACTAAAATTTTAGTTTTTATATCCCTCACTCTTATATGTGTCGTACTTAAAATTGTAATTTTGTTCTTTTTACATAGAAAATATATTTCTTCAATATATAATTTACCCTAAAAAAATCATGTCGCGGGCCGGATTGACTACCGCGGTGGGCCGGATAAATGTGAAATTTAAATACAACTTTATTCGAAAAAACAAATTGACGGTTATATTCTTAAAGATATTGTACTTTACAGTCAGTGGGTACCAAACTTCATAACAATACAATATGCAACGCTGATTAACAATAATTTGAATAATTTGAATCCCCAAGGGATCCTTAAAATACTTCGTATGATCGACTTTTTTCAAGAGACAAGGTACATGAAATGCTGCAACTAAAAATTTGCAACTTCGAATTGTCGAGTATTAGACGCCGATAAGTTCGAATTACCGCGTAGTTTTGGTAAGTACCAGAGGTTTTTTCAATAGAATTACTGAAAGCATATGCAATTTTTTCATGCAATTTTGCGGTAATTTGAACTTATCGATGTCTAACACTCGACAATTCGAAGTTGCAAATCTGTCAAGAGATTTGAAAAGTTCGAATTCTCGAGAGTCGATTGTATATAATTTCTTAAAAGAGATCTACTACTTTTGGAATAAAAAATAAAGACAAATTTCTAATGCTATAAGAAGCCTTTTATGGCTTTTCCAGAAAATGTATATTTATTTCAAAAGGAACTTTTACTTTAACACAAATGCTCAATATGATTTTATAATAAAATTTTCTTCTTATATGTATGTATGTATGTATGTATGTATTTTGAAATAGAACCAAATTTTGCTTTAAACTACAACTTGCTTTATACTAAAGCCGTACTCCAACCGTAAGACTATTAAAATAGTTAATAACACTTAACAATATTTCAAAAACTAAATTTATAAACAATTACAATATTCATTAAAATTATAGAAGAAAAACTCAGGAGAAATAAAAAATGGTAAAAGTTAAATACAACTCTTGATGTAATTGAACTTATGGTTTATAAATTGATCAGCTAACTGATAAAAATTATAGGAAATACTGTAGATTGGTACAAATGTGTATTATTTATAAATAATCGTATATTTACAGAAGTTGATTTGCCGATAACAGGTACGTAATTTTATTAACTGGTATACAACATATCATAATTCAATTTCAATCATAGATAATCATATGAATTACTCCGCGATATTATTACACCATTAAATCGTGTGAATAATTTATAACGAAAAATAGTAAAACTGGCTTTACGTTTAGATACAGGAACGCTGGGGGCAATTAAAAATGCAAAATGTCCAAGTGTTGTGGCTAATCGTTTTTCAGAGAAGAAACAGCCGAACCGATCCATCGCATTTGTGGCATGTTGCAACTATTACGAAATTCAGTCAATTTGCAGTACGATTTGCTGTACGATTCTACTGGACATGTAACCATTTACTTAAAACTCTATACAGTCAGTGGAAAAAATAATCGAACTCTTTTGAGGTAGTCATTAAAATATCGCTTAGCATTGATTTGCGTTTTTATAATAAAACTATTCTTAGATTTAAATTAAGAATTGGTATTAAAATATTATTTGACATAGCTTAGAAATAAAAAGAATATTAATTATCAATTTATATTATTTACAATGAATTCAAGCTTATCAAAGTATCAAATATGTACTTATGCATATTTTAATGTAATTTCCGCATTACAATTATATATGAGAGCAAAGGTTAAGAATAATTTTGGAACTATTTAAATATAATTTGAAAAATATAATATTTCTTTAAAACACCAAATTATCCGCTTTGTCGAAGGTTAATGAAGAGTAAGTTCGGGCGGATTTTCTTTTAAGACGTTGTGGGATCCGTTTGAGACAGTTTGATACAAAATGATCACTGTACTCATTTATTGCACATTATACCCTTAACTTTAAGAAATTTACACTATTTATTTATTTTTTTATGGACAAACAATGAAAGTAACAAAAAATCTTTTTGCGATTATTTCCACATTTCGGCACAAAACATCTTTCTTATACCATTTTGACACACAATAATACTATCTTAGATACTTATTACACAAACTTACTTTTAAAGTTTTTTTTAAATCAATTTAAAGTAATTTTATCGTGGACGAATTCTTTACCGGCGCGAAAAAGTTTTCATTTTTGAACATAAAAAAAATTGTCCAAAATATTCCTAGCGAATAGTAAGGAATTGGCGCTAAAATAGAAATAAAATGTTCGTATTGATTGGATCCGTTTACAACCGGTCTACTATAGATGCTATTAATAGACTAATAATACACTGAAATGTCAAAAACCGTTCCTTCAGATTGAGACCCTCATGTCCTTTACAGGAATTGAAAGGGAGATTTACTATATTATAAAAAAAAAAATTAATCATAAACAAAAATGCCGAATACCTTTCCTTTTCACTGTACAAATAGGCAATATACAGTGGGCCGTCGATTGTGTCGATCTGTCTTAATTGCAAAAGTCATTCAAGTTGACAAGTTTATGGCAACTGTATGTTTGCCTATTTCTGGTTAGTATAAGTAAGCCCATAAAAAATAGCTATATTTACGGAGAACTTTGCCAATTGAAGTACTGAAATGTCAGTGGAGTGGAGCATTGAAAAATGGAATTAGTTATGATTAACTAATTGGACTCCTGCGAGCAATTTGCAAAAAATAATAGCTATGGAAATAGTACGAAAATAGCTATTATTTCTTTATTTTTGCAACACAATGCGCAAATATCGCATTTTGAAGCAATGTACAAAATACACACTTGCCATAAAGCCATGCAGTCTACCTATTCAAGTATCTTTCTCTCTCCATCTCTTTTCAGCCTTGTGAGATGATGTAATAATAATTGAATTAAATACTTACAGCTGTATTGGTGCTCTTTGCAGCCTCTCAACACTGTGCCCAGCAGTTGCCGATAAAATTATCTGTTTGCCGAGATAATTTATCTCATTTAATGAATCCATTACGTTATGTGAAGTAAATTTGCAAGAAAATAATCGCCAGTGTCTCTTTTTTATTATTTTATTTTATTATTATTGCTTTTTAAAATAGAGAGGACGTGGAGAACAATGAAATAATGACGTTGATTTTCCATCAATTTAGCATATTCACGATATGTCAAGCAAGAGCGTCGTGCATCATTATGCAAAAAGCGTAGTGCACAAATATAGCGATAAAGTTGTTATTAAGCACATGAGCGCGAGTGGGAGTGAAGAAGACAGAAAACAGTTTGGTGGATTGTAAAACAAGTTACAAAATTATCATCATCATTTCTGGGTGTGTGCTGTCAAAGGAGAATAACAGCAACAATAGACGTGATAAACACTTGATATCTTGTCAATTACGTCTTGCTTTTTTATTATTTTTTCTATAATAAAATTGCTGTTATTAATAGAGGTTTTTTTTATCTCAGCCGACAACATCCTCCGACTTTAGAACTAATTACGTTCTAAGCATATTAAAGCTCTTTTAGCATATGCAAATGCTGTAGTTGAATTTGTAATTAGTTCCAATATCCAAGGTCAATATTTAAGATTGCAGTTCTCGACAATAATAACTTTTTATCATCTTGTTTGGTTTGCTAAAAAAAGAACGAGCAAATATGCAGGTTTTATAGGTTTGTTTTTGCCCATAAGAGGTATATAAAGACACAAAAACGGAAAATGACTCCCGCAAAGGGCTATTAAAATGAGCTAACAATTGGTCAAACAAAAGGGTCTCAAATTCCAAATCTGGCAAACGAGATAACACTTGTTGATTTTGCTTTTCTATAGGGAATTAGGGACCAACGCAGGGAGACCATCTAAAAGTTATTTGCTTTCGAGTGATTAGAAAATAAATACGAGAAGAGGAAGGAAAATAAACACTTGGTCTTGGACCCTAAAAAGGGCAATTTGAAGCGGAACGAATCCTGAAACGGTTCCAAATCTGCAAACAAAATTAGTCAAGCTATGTCTTTTTTGTTGTCATTATTTCTCTCTTTTCTTCACTTTCCTTCTTCCTCCGACCCATTTTACTATTATTTACATGGCTAAATCTTGGCAAACAGAAACCCATCATCAATCTTCTAATTATATACAAAAGACCCAACAGAAAATACATTGTCGAGAAGAACACAAGAACAAAAAATACGATAAGAGCGGAGAAAAAACAAGAGTGTGTAAAAACGAAACACTATGTAAAGCCTATCGTAAATGAAAGGCAGAATTGAGACCCAAGTGCTGAGGAAAGAGACAAAACAATAACAAATCAGACAGGGTCATTGCCTCTCCTTATATATTTATTCCAATTTTCTGTAGTATTTGTGGGCTCTGTAGTATTTTCCTCTCGTAACGTAAAACGCACTACAAATAAGCCTCTTAATGTCATTGTGTTATATATTTTTTCTACCCAAATGCTCACTATACCAACTAATCGTATTATTTGAATTGCACTTTTATACATAACGTGTATTTATTTTATTTAACAGGCACCACAAATAATACTTTAAAAAGCCCATAAAACATGTCCATTTATTGTTCCAGCTCCAAGTGCACCGATTGGTGTTTTTTTTTTGTTAACAAGTTCGTTATACAGATCAATATTACAGTCTTTCCAGATTTAACAGAAGCAAAACAAATAAAAAGTTGTATTATTTATTACCCATTAAAATGAACTTGGTACATTTTAATAAACAATCATTATTTCATTTGATTTGAGTAATTAAAATTCAATTCGGTGTTGAAGTTAAGCCCTATTCCAAATAAATAAATAGAACAATTCTTGAAGATTAGCGTTTTTAAATTAAACTTTTTAAAATTAATATAGTATAACTATTTTTCATTGCGGATTAATTTAAATTAATTAAATTAATTAATTTAAATTATTTGATAATTCGCCTAGAAAATGAACGGATATTTAGTATATAAATAAATTAAAAATCAAACGCTTTATCTAGACAATCGGACGAACGAAACATTCTCGAAGTGGTTTTATTAAGAAACTTCTACTGTACTTTAATTGGTAGTTAATTATCAGCTGAATAAAGAACCATTTCTTTATAATTGATTTGTAATCGTAACTTTTCATACTCTGCGTGAATTAGTTTCAACCACAATTGCCTAAAACCAGTCCCCACTGTAACCTAATATCTGTTCCACTTAGAAAAATAAAACACAATCGCCCAAAAATAATAAAAATATTAACATGGTTGGTCAAAAATCAGAATGATAAATTGTAATTGACGTGAACAACAAAAAAACAAGAAAAAAATCAACTGCACTGAAAGTGGATTTATGGTTTTGAAAGAGTGGGCTGCAGGCAAATGAGAATAGTCTATCTATGCATCAAGTTGCATAAAGGCCAGACACAATGAGGGAGCACCCAAAAACAGGTACTGAAGCAGCCCAAGGGTCCCTTCCCTTTCAGCAGGCTACTTTATTTACATTAAACTGTTGTTCAAAACAGAAAAAGAAGGAAAATAAAATAAAAAAGAGATAAAACTGCTTAATGTAATGGGTCCGATTACAAAAGGTCAGGAGAGTGACAGAGGATCATGTTTTGTATAAGGGTTTAGTTTAGGTAGAAATTGGATTACCCAAAATTCGGGGAATAAAGTTGAATTTTCAGAGAATTGGAGGTGTTTTTCTCGAAATTTTGAAAAGAGGATT
>JXOV01034811.1:0-30334 GCA_001014945.1 Clogmia albipunctata
ATTCGCTCCCAAACCCAAATCTATATATTTCCATTATTTTAATATTAACACCAAATACTACAACATCAATCAGAAAATCTTAAAGATTCTAGAAAGAAACCACTGTAAAGATAACAACTATCAGATAAAAAAAAATAATTTGACATAGATATGGAGGAAGGAAAGACTAAGACAGGAATTCAAACCTAAATAAGTTTATCGTAATCACGAAAAGGTCGTCCCCCAAACAAAAACAAAACAATGGCATTGAAAGAAAACAAAGAAAACTCAAATACAATTGATAAGGATCACGTATTAAATTATTTCCAGTCTACCCTTCCTTTCATTACCAACAAGTTAAGGAACTGATTTTCTGGGTTATAAAAATAAACTGACCAAACTTTAATCCCCCATAAAAAAGAAGAGAAATTGAATTAACTTGAAAATAAAATAAAGGGCCATATTCATTCAATAAACTCTCCTACTCATATTTTATTTTTCACAATTTTTTTCTGATTAAATATTAAAAACGAATAGAGATTTAATTATTGGAAATATTGGAAAAAGTTTGTAATTAATGAGAAAAATTCCAACATAAAAGTTCATTAGCCCCTGTTCAATTGGGGAGAATGGGGCTGTTTTACTATGAAAAGCCCTCCCGAGGGTTATAAACCATATCAATTTACTCCTCCTATGTCTCCGTTCCTCATAAAATATTAATCGATACACGAATAAATGACGGACATTCTAGCACTGGAGGTAGGGGGATTGGCAATGTAAACAAATGGGGGGTCATATTATAAAAATTACCCCAAATCACCCTTAAACGATCACTCTTTATTTTGCAATAAATTGATATTGAAGCTAAGCTAATTTCTAAATTATTTTCAACTCATAATGATAAATGATGTTTTTAAAATCAATGTATTTGCAAAATGAAGTTGTTTGCCGCAATTATTGTCTATATAGCCAGTTTGTAAAGTTATATTCAATTAATTGTCCCACTTCATGAGTTGTAATGTGATTGATTTTACAGTGGAGCTACGAATTATGAATATGCTTTTATTTTAAAATTAATAGTCTTTATCGTTTTCAATTTTTAATAATTTTTAATTTAATTTATAAAAATTAGATTTAACTCTAAAGTATATTTTTAAGATATAATGCAAACACTTGGCTTAATTGCATAATAATGTGTTACAAATTATAGAAATAAAGGGGATTTATCATTTAAAATTTAATTGACTTTTTAATTGTATTTTATATTTTACTACTAAAAGTGAGTTGTTGTATACTAACAATAAAATATCTTCAATAATGTTGTCTTTAGAAAAGATATGTTATTGTTTGTAAATCAAAACATCCCCTTAGTAATAAAATACTTCACTAAACGGAAGCCATGTTTATTGAACACATTAAGTTCTATTTCAGACCAATTAATTTGATTTATGTTTTCATAATTTCAGTCATATTAATTTCATTCATTATTAATTTGTGTATATTTCATATTTAATACTGGATACTATAAACAGAATACAAATCGAATGGCATAATTTGCAAATTCTGTTTACTCACAGACCAGTTTAGTTGAATTGAGCCTGGGGAATTTATGGTTATATTTTTAGATCACGGATAGAGGAGTCATGTCCAAACCGAATATTGTGGGTTCTACTAATAATTTTTATGACTGCACCTTCGTTCACGCAGAATGAACCAAACCGTAATTACACACAGTACAAAAAGCAGCGACAAAATAATAGTAACCAATGGTAACCACCTGTTAAAGTCAACAACAACAAAATAGTCCACAAAGAACCGAGTGTATTTTCGTATTTTCCCTCCATTTTTGCCTTTAACACACCCCCCTCACTGTTCATCGACGGCGGTCGTTCGTCGTCCTGTTGCGGAAGGATTAACTGCGTTTCCCTTGTTCAGGCATTCATTGTTGCTCTGCTGCTGCTTTAAAATCCACTCACACACATTTCAAAGAGGTTAAAAATAATTTGGCATTCTCCGTAAGGGGTTGCGAAATATATTTAGAAAAGAAGGGGTTGAATGCCGTTGATTTGCTCTTTGTGCCCGCCACAGCAATAGGAATTGTAATTAAAACTCAAATTTGAATGCACAAGTGCAACACTCCCGCCAATTCAGAGTCCCCTGTAATTGGGCTCTTGAATACTCTATGAATTATTACTATTATTCCCACAACTACATGAATTTTCATCGAGAAGAAAACACTGAAAACGTCTTTTGGACACTTTTCAACTACCAAAAACCATTTACTTGAATTACACCGATCCACTTAAGCTGTCTTTGACAACAGGAACTCCACTTTAATGGTAAAAAGTACTTCAAACTCCGACTATATGGCTTCACCACAAAAAAAAACAACACCTCCCAAAACCACTACTGCTAATAACATCCGAAATATACTACCAATAATAAATTCCTCACAAATCAGATCCGCATTAGCAATTTCCCGAATCTCGCGATGGTATATTTTTAAATGGTTGCGAATAAATTTATAAATACACCACCACTGCTTTTTATTAGAAAAATCGGAATTGTCACAGTTTCAGCATTTAAAATTCAATTTTGTCACTCGTAAAATTCACCAAAAATCGGTGCCATTCACCTTTAGCACAATTTCCATACGCAAATTTGCGGCCAAACAAAGGACTTGTACTGAACTAGAACAACTCACTACTCACAACTAGACCGGAGCGCGGAAAAACTCCGACTTTTCATCATCCACCGAACAAATCCAACTGCTCTACGAGAAAATTCGTGTTTGTTTATTATTCTTCGCCTGCTGCCTATTGCAGGTGAATATTACCACTGCGCAACTCGCCTCTCTCCACTAAGAGACAGCAGAGACATCATTCATGAATGGATTCGAGTTATAGTAAAGTTGGAAAAATAATAAACAGCTGACAATTAAAAAATAATTCCCCATTTTTGAACTTATTTCTTTAATTCAATCAGTTTTAAATTTATTGGTATTCAACTGCGACAAAATTATTAGCCCAACTAGTACAATTTTAGTTTAACCTTTAGGTATAATAAATTATTTTGCCAAACTAATATTTTAAAAATTTGGTAAGAATAGGTGCTAGTGCTTAAATGACCCGAAATCAACACTGTAAGTTCAAGAAAAGTACCTATTTTCGACCAATAAGACTATGTTAGGTGACCTATTAATTTTCTCGCAGTAGTGTATCAGGAACATAGTTCCTTCTATTTTTTAAAAGTTCTTCTAAAACTAAGAAATTATGTAAATTTTTTACCAAATTTTCAGTTGATATTATAGCCGTTATGGTTCTATTTTAAATTTTTAAAAATCATGTAGCTTTCTCTTTTCTTGTTTCAGAAATCCATATTGTTGTCTCGCTTTACGTATGGATAAAATTAAAAATTTTATATTTGAACTAAATCCGTTGAAGCGCATAATGAAATTTTGAAAACACAGGGTGAGTCATAAAGTTTTTTATTCCAATTAATTTACAGACTTAAAAGTCAAACAACTTCATGTTGTTTTAAACGTTAAATTAAAGAGATTATAGTGATATACTATATGAAAAGAAAACGACGATATATCGAAGAAGGGTCTAGTGTGGAATCCACAGACTTCGGCTTTGGCCCGAGAACACTTATTATGTACTTAATCAAATTTATTTTATTTATTTTCTATTTATTTATTTATTTATTTGCTTCAATAGAAACGACAATATGATGTGTTACATCAGTTAATGTTTAGTTGATATAGGTTCTTATAATTAGAGATATAAAATTAGAAATAAAACTACAAATGTTACTGATATTCATCATTCTATAAATTGAGGTAGCACATCAACATCATTGCAAATTTCTGGCAAGGAGATCCTCTACCGAATCTACATCAATTAGGTAGTTGTATAAAGATTTCATAAAAAGAACTAGCGAATTTTTGTTAATAGTAGGCGGTAATCTATTCCAAATGGTCAAACAGGAAAAATAAAAAGAACGGCGTTGACATTTTTCTCAATATAAGTATATTATAACTTTTGAATTTTTATTTTTTACTTTACATTTAACTATGTAATCCCTAGGATTGAACTGTATTGATTAATCATGATTGCTTTTTCTTTATTTCAAATTATGGTCGGTTTCCACTGAGTACCAGAATCTTTCTTTAGTTGAAAATTTTAAAAATGACATTTAATTCAAAATAATTCCTCTTTCTAGAGACATGCAGTTCGATATACTTTTTACTTCGGAAATGCCTTTTCTCGCAAGAGCCTGATTTAGGCCGTAGTAAACATTACAACAAAAGAAAGATTCTGGTGCTCAGTGGAAACTGGCCATTAGAGTCATAAGCAAAAAAGGACCGAATAAAAGTAGATATGGTTTTAAAATATATGTACTACATTGAAACTATAATATAAACATTACTAAATTAAAGTCAATTCGACCTATGAAATATTTATACCTACTATTTGATATGTAATTTTTAGTATTAAAAACAAGAACATTCGTTTTTAAATCAGCAGTAAGCACAACGACAAACACTTTGTAATAATAAAGAAAATACTTTAGTGCAAACGGTTAAAAGTACTAGGGCTTTAATTTTTATAGAACAAAATTTAGTACGGTAATTAATGTCACCAAAATGCATAAAAACATGTAAATAAAATAATTATCAAATTTGCGGCTGGGGTGGCGCAATAGGTTAAAGCGTTGATACAGAGTTAACTCGATGGACCCGGGTTCGAACCCTGTTCAAACCATTTTTTTTCCTTTGAATTTTGTCGTTTACACTAACAACATTCAGTGATTAATATTTATTTAACGGTGCCAACTGTGGAACAACTAGCATTGTCAAAAACCTGCCAATAAATAGGCTCTACATGGATATAGGATCATCAATTCATTCATGGTGCTAACTGCTAATCACATTATAACAAATACTGAATATTCCACTGTCCATTGTAAAAGATTAGCAAAAGAATAGATAGGGCTTTTGAAAAACTACAATTACGTAAAACCAATTGGTTAAACCTAAACCGGTAAGAGTTATTGTGTCGTCGTCGAAGAAGAAGAATGTTCAATTAATTATAAAATATTTGTTATAAATTGGCTAATTTGGTTAATTAAAATATCGATTTGGTATTTGAATTGCAAAAACTCTCACTTTGAACTTTATTTCTTAATAATCTTCTATGAAAAGTGGGCGATTTTATCTGATCAGATCTACAAGTATAATATCAAATATCAAGACTGATAATAAAATTATAATTACTTTTCCGATGGCAATTACAAATTAAGGCAAATAAAATTGATTATAAATTAAACGATAATTTAACACCTTTTTTTTATAATGATTTTATTTAAATCCATTATCCATATTTATTATAAAGATGTCCTTTGAAGATCCTTCTTGCCAGCAATAAAATTAAATGACCATCCCACACAGGTGTTTAAACGCGCTGCGTTATTGCGTAAGAAGCGAGAGATATACTTGTTGCAAAATGAGATGCACCGTCGAAAGGTGAGAAGATACAAAATAAATAAATAAGTAAATGGAGAAAAAAGTAATAGTTCAGTAACCGAAAAACTCCGTTACCAGAGAGCTTCGATGAGTTTTTGGTGTGTGGTGCTCAAAGAAAAAAAGCCGCTGTTCACATTTGTCATTGAGGGGCTTTTGTGAAGGCCGGCCACAATTTTGAAACTCTTTCCAACACTCTGATTGCACGCGCCCGATTTGCAATATTTCGCTTTAATGTGAAATCTGCAACCGCGAAAAAGCACCTGAAAATTGGCAAAGCTTCGAAGCATGTGTTTGTGTAAATATTATATTAAAACACAGAAAATAGTTTAGAAGGTGTTGGTTAGTTGTTGGCGAGAGGAGGTGAAAATCGTAAAGCTCGCGAGTTTAAGTTTGACCGTCGCCGCGACTGTTACTGTTTGTTTTTTAGTTGCTCTTTCAACATTTTAGTTCATTCGTTTTGTTTGTTTTTGTGATTAAATATGATCTTGTTGGATTATTGTGAAGTATTGTATTGTATTAGAAGAAATTATTTGGAAAAGGTGTGTGTTTGTTAATTAGAAAGAAGAAATGAGAAATAAGAGGAGGAAAACGATTGTCAACTCCAAGTTTCTTCGGTTGCGGCTTGAAAATCTGGATTCCGTTGTTTCTTGAGTGGCTCTATGTGTGTGCAAAGACTGTGCGGCCTTCAAGGTGTTTCAGTTTTGTAACTCCATCGTCAGCAGAAACTTGTCAGGGTTTACTTGTGTAGGTCGCTCGATTGGACGACGACGACCAAAAGACACCAAGCAGCCGAGAGGAATAACATTAGCAACATAAGAAGAGAAAGAGATTTTCTGGAAGAGTTGTGTAAAGTTAAAAAACTCCTCGTCTTCTACCTTTCTTTCCGCTGCTGAGAATATCGGTGTTCGGGAACAAGAAGTGTCCAATAATTGAATCATGGATTAAAAATCATCTATTGTGTGTTTGTGCCAAATTGTGTGTTGGTGTTTCCAATTTCTTTTCTTTCTTTCTCGTACTTTTATTTATTTATGTAATAATGTAAAGTAATACACACGGCAAGGCAAAAAGTCGTTCAGTTTTGAATCACATAACACTCGCGAGCAGCATAACCGCATTTACTTTAATGGATTTGTGCTCGGGTTTTTTGTCTTCTTTCTTCTCCTCTGAGCTCGCGGTGTGTGCAATGGTGGACTGCTGTGCTGTTGCTGAGGCTGCTGGACTCTGCATAGAGAGAGTATAATGCTGTGTACCTTGTTTAATGGCCAATTCGATGGCATTTGTAGCAACAGCAGCAGCAGCTCAGCTAAGAAGAAGGCGACGACGACAACGACTATGGCGAAAAATGAAAGAAAATAATGAGAGTAGTAGTTGTTGCTGGTTATGTGTGCTTTTTGAGAGCTCTCGCGCGGCTCGTCGTCGGTGTTGTGGACAGCAGCAGACCAACCAGGCCCAGACCTGGCTCTTGCTGTTGTTGTTGTAGTTAGTGTTGCTTTTTCACTGGCCAGTTCAATGAACTATGGTACAACAACAACCAGCGTTGCGTAAATTGTTTCAAACTCTCGGTGCGTTGCGTACGTACGGAAAAGAGCGCGTCGTCGTGTATTACTTTGTGTACTCTTTCTATGGTGGACTTTTACGCGCTTTCAAAGAGCACATATTTTGAAAAGGTGAACCTCATATGGATGTGCGTGTGCCAGTGCGTGTGAGTGTTCTTAGTTCTGTGACCCAGAGTTGGTTGAAGAAGTCGAGAAGTGGAGGAGTTGGTGCCTTTTAAAAAATCACAAAGTTCTGTGTTGACGAAAATCATATTGTCCAAGTGACGTCACCAAAACAAACAGAAATGGATCGTCACTTTGTGTGATGAACAGAACCACGAACCGACAAAAAATACGACCGATCGCGGATATAAATAGCAGTCACCTGTAAAGACATCACCACCATCATGGACACACAGCCAAAAGTTTTAACTCGGTTTGGAGAATGTTTTCCCAGTGAATTCGATAGTTTTGTCGTCAGTTAAAATTAGACGGGTTTCATATGTTTCTGATTAATCTAGTCTTTTGATCTCTCTTAGGCAATTTTGGGATATTTCAAAATAGTAAATGTCATATAAAATTATCTAAAATTAACTTAAAATAATATTATTATAAATCCTACGTTATACTATTGAAATAAATAAATAACCAAAAAGCTTAAGCTAAGAATGGTTTAAAGCTCTTTTTGGGATGGAGATTAAAAGATCTTGTACTCATATTACCTCTACAATTTCTCTCATAGAAAAAGACTGTTCTAAGAATTACCTGCTTTATTGTCTGGAGATTAAAACGTGATATATTCGTCATTATTTTAATAATTTGAACCCAAAATATTTGATTCTGAGACTGTATAAGTCGCCTGATACTCTGATCCACATCGAGGGTTATCATATCATTGTTTTATTAATAATTATCGGACCGTAATTATCTATCTAACTAGGAACACAATTAAAGTGTTGGATTAATTGGGAAATGCCTATCGATTCAAGTACATAAGTCTGATTATTAATTTGATTTGATATAATGTATTTAGTATTATTTGTTAAAATCTAAACATATCTTTATTCTTAATTCTAAGCCTTTCCGCGTCAATGACATGAATTTCAAGTGTGGGAACTAAATTTCTTTGCCAGCCAATAATCTAATTTACGGTTATCATAAAAATTTTAATTGTATTAACAGAACAATAATGTCAATTTTATGAGTAATTCAATCTTTTATATTCTTCATATAACATTTTATTTATGGATTTATCTATATATCTACACATATTGGTACATATGTATAAACCACTTTTGGAATAAAAGAAGCCGCACATTTATACATGCAAGACCTGAAACCTTGCGGTTTGACATATTTATGACTCAGTTGACCATCAATATTAATTGCTGTGAATTCTTTGGTATTTTTTCTGCTTTAATTTTACATATTAAATTAACAAACATCGTGAAATGTGAACATCTTAAAATTTTTGGTGATTAATTAATTGAATAATCCTCTTTTTTTAATTTTAAACAGGAAATTCAAAACTATTGGTATTACAAAGAATATAATTAAGAAAATTTAATAATTATGTCAGTTCTATTTATTATTTCGTTATTTTAATATTTTCTCAGCCATTTCGATAACTCTAAAAGATGTAGATAATAATATGAGTGCAATATGGATCAATATTAATACGAGTAATCTATCTTCCTTCCTTGGTTAAACGCGAGGCTCTTTTCGGAACTTAGGACAGGATTAATAATCTATATCTGTTATAAATTTGGTCAAAATTTGACTGTCTTTACTGACTTTATATAGCTAAATAATATTATTCGTTTTTTATGTTAAAAATCATGCTAAAAAATCACGGTAAATATTCATGGAAAACTGTCAGGTCAAACTAATTTGTCGATATTATCAGTAGAAAAACAAATTATTTATTATTGCCAAATTGACAAGTCACACAATTAACACACATTATCATCGTGGTGATGATTTTTTAACGGGGAGAACGCCCGTCCTTGACGCCATTTTGAAAACCGTAAAATATCTTTTGTTGATATCTCTGTTACCTTCGATAAGTCGAAGCGCCAATTATCAGCGAAATGACGAATTTCTATTTGAAATTGAATAGTCAAAATACAGGTGATAAGATTAGGTTGAGGGCATAAGATGGAAGAATATTTGTTTAAAGGTTATGAGTGTGGAACAGAAAAAAAATATCGAGAGACCCCAAAAAGAATGCGAAATTCCAATGAGCTATGAAAAAGTTCCCACTTCTTCGTTCGTGAGAGGTCATAGACCGCCGCTGTTGTGTTGCTTCAATGAAAGCCGAACTAAAATGCATTTTGAAATCCGTAATACAAAAGCGACATGGCAAGCCAGCAGAGCATATAACCTTCAAAGCTGCAATTTAAGCCTCGCGATTTTTTTTTTCGTTTTTGTAGAAATCCGTTCAATCGGTCAGTTTTGTCGTCGCCCTTTTAGACTTGCAAAATTCGTTCGAAAACCTCCAAGGTCGACATATTGAGGAATTTCCCGTCCGAGTTCGATACCATTTTGCAAAACCTGCTACTCGATACAAATTCATATATGTATGTACCATATAATGCCTGAAAGGTGTGTAAATGTGTTGCCGATTTTGTTTTTTTTGCACACTGGATTTTGGGCAATCGGCAAATGCTGTCATCGATGGCGGCGCGCGATTTTTCGAGGCTATATTTTGGGGAAATCACTGATAAGGCACACCTAAAAGGTTACCTCTCTTTTAGTCATTCTAATCTAGTTCTACTTATCGCTGTTTTAGGCCTCCGCTCCAAAGTGACACCTTGTTGAACTCGCTCATTCACTCGCCCCACGAGAAAATAGCGTAGACTCGTAGAGTGACGGTAATAATAATGAATAGTTGTAATCAGAGCTCTAAAGAGCACAAGAAAAAGAACAAGTCTCGCGATATAACGGTAGAAAGGTTGAGTTAAATAATGTAAGGCCGCGTTCGGTTTTATAAAAGTTCAACACCACTGCAAAGCCTCAACGAAAGCTTCTCAGCACAGCTCACCTGAATATTTTTCAAGTGGTTGTTTGTGTGTTTGAATTGAGACTCGGTGAGTTTGTTGAATAGTGTTGTTGGGTCTTCTTTGAGCAGAAGCAGAAAATCAGCTTTGTTGGAGTCTTTTTAAAAAAGTTAAAAGTTGCCTTAGTAATTAACTGGCTATTTTTTGTGCATATAGTTTTGCCTTCTCTTTGCGCTCGTGGTTCTTCATCAAGTTTCGATCGTCAAATCAGCACAAACACACACAGCAACTGGTGGTAAAAAATTAAATCTACCACATCTAGGAACGAGCTATAACACAAAATCAAATCAAACGTCTTACTTCTTTGTAAAATACAGTTTATTTTTATATTTTATCAAAAAAAAGTTCAGTGGATATAATGTGGATATTTTCTTTTTATTTTTCGGTTTTTGTGAAACAATCCGTGGTAGATGTGTCTTTTTCGCGAAAACGTGAATTATATTGCGGTCAAAGAATGGATTCTGCGATAAACAACAAAAAGTGGACACACTCTTCAAGCTTTATACAGAAAAGTTGTCCAGTGCTTTGATTTATACACATACCTGGTGATTTATTCATCAAGACTGTCACCCTAGTAATAATTAAAGTGACTCATTCCAATTGTGGACTAATGATTACTGGATAATCGTGGAGTTGAGTGGTGAAATTGTTATTAATGAAAGAGTGATCTTTAGTGATTTTATCCAACTATGTAGTGCTTAAAGTGGACAAAAACGCGCAATAGCCTAATCTCTTTCGAAATTAGCCTTGCTTGCGAACTGTCCACCACGCTATTTGAATAATCTCGTGGTTTACTTTTGGTGACATTTATGTGTTGCAGTTATTTATGTGCTTTTAAGTGATTCAGAGACTGATTTTAGAGGAATTTACGACTTGAATGTGTTTTCAATAGAGCTTTAAAGTGGAAAATGATTTCTTTGTGCATTTAATTTAAATATAAATATTATTGGTAATAGATAGTTACATAATTTTAATTATTGATTATACGTTTTTAGATTTTGTCTTAAATTTTAATATTATCCATATTACCGGAAATCCTGATTTTTTTTTAATAAATAAAATTAATAATCTTAACATATTTTAAAAAATTATAAATTCGAATTATAATTTATCATCTTATTTTTAATGCTGAATATTTTGATAATTGAAAGGAATTTTTTGAAAAATAATTAGTAAAATTGCACAATGAAAAATCCTTTGAGCAACAATTTAAGCACACTCATTCAAAATTTTATAGGGCATCCTTGTTTAACCAGCAATTGACTATTATAGTTATAATTTTCTTGACTCGCTTCCACGTCGAATTTGAACTGGCCGCTATAAAATATTTCAAAAAGTAACGATCTTGCTGCGTTTCTCTCTCTCGCACAGTATGGTTGTTTGTGTTTTGTACAATTCAAAACAATAATTGTTTACAACCTTTTCGCCGACAATTGGAGACTTCTGCGTCTTACGGTGGCTCTGATAACTGGAAATCGCCTATCAAGTACCTGTGCAAAGTGTGGCTTTTGCGAATCTGTGTCGAAATCAACCACTTTTGCACCAACAAACAACGCCGATTCACGGCCTTCGAGACGACCTTGTGATTTTGTTGTTGTTTAGGGGGATTGAAAAACCAGAGAGATAGAGATTATTTGCATTTTTGGTGAATTTTGGGGCTTTTTGTTTAGATTCGAATCTAGCAAGTGTTACTAACATGTTGAGGTGGAGTGATAGGTATTTATTTTACATGTGCTGTCTAATCATCTATTGCGATATCGTGGTGTTCTTTGAAGACACGTTTGTCCGGAGGAGGGAGGGTGGTCTAATGGATATTATAATTTTCAGGTGTAAGCAACTCTCCAAATACATTCAAACGACCTGAAGTGGTGAAGTGCTTTAGTTTTTAGTTACCTCTAATCTTAGGTTAAGAAACAAAAAAGATGTCCATAGACAGTGACCTTGAATCCTCTGTGTTTGTTGCCCGAAATACTACTACCACTACTATTATTATTAAGCGGGCAGTTTTGTGAGTGCGAATAAAGAAAACCAATCAGAATATATACAGTGCGTTCCGGGAAGATTTCCGGATAATGGCCACTGGGCCTAGAGGCAGCAATGTTTCTGTGACATCGATCAACTGTGAAATGGATTTGTCGATTTCTGGGGCGGCTCAGACCGTCGCGGAGCCCACTTCGGGCGGCTCCACGGTCTCAATGCCGACCAAGAACCACTTTTTCAACAACTCGGCCAGTGGCGGAAGTATCCGGATCTCTGTGCCGAAAATCGAGGAATCGGACGACGAGGTGGATCCTGAATTGAGCAACATTGAAACTGCGGTCAAGGTGAATATGCGTCCGAATAAAGCGGATAACACGGATAAAAATGGTCCTCGACCAATGTCTTGGGAAGGGGAGTTGTCAGAGCAGGACGAGGGCAGTTTATTAGAGCGAATCAATCCAGAGGATGAGGAGGTGGATAACGAGGACTCCAACATGGAAGTGGACTGCAGTAACAGCAAATCCAGTTCGAAACCGGACAATTTCAGCGAACCGCCTGCAATTAAAAAGGAGAAGAGCGAGACAATCAGTATAAAACCGGAATTTTATGAAAAAAATCTTCTAGTAAAAGACATGTCGTCCACATCGTCGTCTTCTTCAATTCCACCTCCCAGCGCCTCAAACCCGACCAAATTCGAGGTGGTGAACTTGAAGTACGAGCAAGAGAATGGAATTTTGCCATTAAATTCGCCCCTTTTGGTGCGCTCAAAAAGCAATTTGTTGCCGGCCAATCCCAGTCCAGACTCGGCCATCCATTCCGTCTACACGCACAGCTCGCCCAGCCAGTCCCCGCTGACGTCCAGACACGCGATTTACACGCCCTCGCTGAGCAGGAACAACAGCGATGCTTCCCACAGCAGCTGCTACTCCTACAGCTCAGAGTTTAGTCCGACGCACTCTCCGATCCAGGGCCGGCACCACACCAGTCTCATCTTCACGCAGGGCAACCACGTCCCCGGCCAGCACCATCTCCTCTACAGACCTCTGCTGGACCACAGCGGAAATTCCAATGGCGAGACCACTCTGGACCAGGGCCTAATGGAAAGCAGCGACCAATTGCCGACATCCGCTGCCGGTATCTCTCGCCAACAGCTTATCAACAGCCCCTGTCCAATCTGTGGCGACAAAATCTCCGGATTCCACTACGGAATCTTTTCTTGTGAATCCTGCAAAGGATTTTTCAAGAGAACCGTCCAAAACAGAAAGAACTACGTCTGTGTAAGGGGTGCCGCATGTCCAGTCACAATCGCCACCAGGAAAAAGTGCCCTGCTTGCCGGTTCGAAAAGTGCCTTCAGAGGGGAATGAAGTTGGAAGGTGAGTTCGATATTTTATTATAAAAAAAACAATTTCGGAATTTTATAATCTACCATTCAATTTATTTAAGAAAGTAGCCATTAGACCATAATGGCCTATTTCTAGGCTTACAAATTTATCTTAACTATTTTTACAAATTCAATTAACTGCTTCGGTTCTATAATACTCCAATCATTTAAATTAGCTAATGTACTTAATTCTACTTATTTTAACATTAAATCTATACTTATTAGATAATGTTTATTTTAACAATGATTATTTTGTTATCAAAAATATGTTATTTTATTGTTTGAATTAATTATTTCTGTACCATATTTAAATAAATAAAATTCATTTTCACGATCATTATGCCAATTGCTAATTTATAAATATTGATTTAGTTTCCACACTGTTTATTTTTAATTGTTTTTGTGTTGAATATTATTATTATAATTAAAGCTTGTTATACAACCGTTGAAACAGAAACAGACAAATAAGAGATATGAATAAAATTAGGTGTTAAATAAAACAATGATTAATTATTCTATTAAACTAGCATAAATTATTTTTAAGAAATATTTCAAATTATTTATTTAATAGATTGAATTTAAAACTGAATAACTAATCTAAACGCCCAAAAACGGTTTGTGTGTAAAAATATAAGTTTTTACTTTCTTCAAATGAACATTTAAAAACAAATCAAACTTCTTAACAGGAAAGCCGGATTAGGGATTGCAATGCTCGAATTGGAATTTATTTATATTCAATGCAAAACCTGTTAATCACTTTTGGGAATATAGAAAATAAATTTTGCACAATTTTTTTTCGTCAAAACCATGTCGCGAGTCGGATTGAGTAGCCCCCACCGGGTCGTAGTTTGCCTATGACTGACCTAAGCTGTAATTCCAATTGAATTTTATTCTTTTTACTACATTTTTCGAAATTATTGTTTAATATTTTCTGTCCAAAACAAAATTATATTACTTTCTAAGCATACTACATCGCATTGAAACCCATTTCCTTGCTTTCGAATCATTACAGCAATTCGAGAAGACAGAACTAGGGGCGGTCGTTCAACATATCAATGCTCATTCACGTTGCCTGGGTCCATGCTGTCGCCCGAGTCGACGTCCTCGACGAATTCCAGCTATTATCAGAACTACAGACTGGCGCAGAACGGAGGACAGCCTCCGAATGCGGCGAACGCGACAATCAAAAAGGAGGATTCGAACGGGCTGAGCACTCCCCCTTGTGGCGGTGTCACGATTCCACAGCTGTTGCAGGAGATCATGGACGTGGAGCATCTGTGGCAGATGAACGAGTCCGAACTGTCAAGACTGAACCAGCCGTCTTCGTCGTCCGCAACGACCCCAAGCAGCTTGAATCCGTTGCTGGCCAGCGCGGGACTGGTGGAGAATGGCACCACAAGCCCCGATGTGATCGCCAATTTGTGCAATATCGCCGACCATAGACTGTACAAGATTGTCAAGTGGTGCAAGAGTTTGCCGCTCTTTAAGCACATTTCGGTGAGCACGAATTTCGAAAGAAACTAAAATCCAAGACACATTTTATCTGGCTCTAACTGAAACATAAATTTTAGAAAAATTATTTAATTGCAAGAAAATTTTAATTTAAAAATGAACATCTTGATTTTATAAATTTTTAGCAAAATATTTGCCTTAATTCATTGTTATAAACATAAAAATGTCTTGGATTTCAGACTTTTCCACGAGTTTCAGTCAGCTGTGAAGAGATTTGTAATCACACTTTCCCGTTTTTTTTTTTCAGATTGACGATCAAATTTGCTTGTTAATTAATTCGTGGTGCGAATTGCTGCTCTTCTCTTGCTGTTACCGGTCGGTGACAACGCCCGGGGAAATCCGGATATCGTTGGGCAAGTCCATCACACTGTCCCAGGCCAAGTCCAGTGGGCTGCAGACCTGCATCGAGAGAATGCTCAACCTGACCGACCATTTAAGGCGATTGCGGGTCGATCGCTACGAATATGTGGCCATGAAGGTCATAGTCCTGCTCCAATCAGGTAAGAGTTTCATTTCTCGTCAGATACAACTTTGACTAGAGCTTTCTTTAAAGGTATTTCTAATAGTATCACATATTTGTTTAAATCCATTTAATTCTGTATTCTTTTAATGTTCTTTAGTATTTATAAACTCTTGTTTGCTGTGACTAATTTTAAATAGTGTCAAATGCAAATACCTCAATGACAACCATAGCCGGTCTGGGTCTAATCTAACCAGTTTTTTAATTATCAGAGTTTTCATTTGCCAATTTTCCACAATTTACAATTGCATAGAAAATTTACTAATCATTATTTGCTGCGATGTGATTAGCACGATGAACAAATAATTTTATATAGACAGTTTTTTGTTACCGAAATCACAACACATGCTACGAATCAAAACTTTCAACAGTTTTTTTTTTAATGGTAGCCAAGATATTTCGGGGTTTTCTCTCTGATTCTGTGCACTCCATCCAAGCTTTGAAAACCTGTCAGAGTCGAACAATTATAATTGACGATAATATTTGTTCGACAATTGAGGCCGGATTATTATTTTATTTTAATGCCACAAATATACCAAATTTATTATAAATATTTCTATTATATAAAATTCTTTCTTTGAGTATATTATCTATTACGTTATTATAAAACTTTTAATTCTTCGAAAAAAAACCATAACAAGGAAATTATTCTTTAAAATTATTAAAATATTGTTTTTTCAGATACGTCCGAATTAAAGGAACCAGAAAAGGTCCGGACAAGTCAAGAAAAGGCACTCCAGGCTCTACAGTCATATACGCTTTCACACTATCCAGAATCACCGGCTAAGTTTGGAGAACTATTACTTCGAATCCCCGAATTGCAAAGGACTTGCCAGGTTTGTAAATTTGTATATTAAGAATAAAATAAAACTATATTTATTATCGTGATTTTTTTTCTTTATTTTATAAAGAAAAAGACTTTTTGAAAATCGGTTTTAATTATTAATTATCTATTGAATTTTAAAAATATTAATTATTCTGTTTTATTTCAGGTCGGAAAAGAGATGTTAACAATTCGATCAAAGGAAGGAGAAGAATTCAACCTGTTAATGGAGTTGTTGCGCGGAGAACATTGACAATGGTTTAATCCCTAGGGGATTCAGAAGAATATCCATCGTGAATCTGATTTTCGGTGGTCAGCAAAAACTAATTTGCGACAACAAATCAAACTGTCGTGCCTTGGAGAATTCCCTTGCGAATGCGACCAATCTTAATACTATGTTTGAGTATGACTACAGGAGGCATCCTTGTTAGAGTTTAAGTATAAGTAGCCTAAAACCGACCATTATTAAAATCGCAGCTAGTTTTTAGATAAATTCCTATGGTTAAATTGGTAATGATTGAACTACCAAGACAATCCGATCAAGTTATTAACTACTGGTTCTATCAGTGGGCAAATAGGATTTAGATTATGTACATAAAGAACCACATCTTCCAGTCAGTCGAAAAGGGAAATCCTTTTCCATGATTAATTTTATAATAATTACATGCAATTTTAATTACTATATCTATTCATAAAAAATCATTATTTTTTTTTGTTTTATTTCAAAGTGTTAATAAATTGAAATCGAGTGCCAATTTAAGACAAGTCGAAAAAGGATACCTGTGAATCGAAGTGAACAACTTATTGCACAAAAACAAATAAAACACAAACATTGAGAGGATTAATTCTTAGATAAGTAATGAATAAATATATATTTTTTATAAAAGAAAATCTTCGAAACATTTACGATTATGAACATGAAAGTAGAGATTAAAACATGATAGTAATTAAAGCATAGACATATAAAACCGTAGAGAGAAGACCCTAGAAAGACTATAGAAAGTAGAGAAGCCGCCGTGTCCTGTTATTAAGGGGCCTAAAGAACTGTGATTATTATGTAATTTAAATTAATTTTTATACTTTTTTGCTGTACTGACTAGAAAGTAAAAACATAACTTTTAAACAATATTATATGCTAACACTATTTTTAGTTGATAGGAAGGAAGCCGGAGACAAAGTATCAGTTTTTTAGCTGACCATTTCATTACAATATTTAGAGCATGTCTCGTTAATTCACCCATCCAGATGATAAAAGAACAATCCAGCAAGATACTTAATTAGTCCCTAGGAATCCCATTTATGATTAATAATTCTTATTATAGGTAAATTATATAAAATAATATTATTAAATATTTTTGTAACAGAAAAGAATACCAAGTGAATGGAAATCAGTGAATTCTTCTTTTCTAACTAGCCCAATTTTCACTTGAACTCGAACAAATATTCATTACAAAATGGGAATCAGATTTAGAAGAAAGATATTTTTATAAACATTTAAACGTACACTTACATATTTTCCGAATAAAATATACATTTATGAATGAAAACGCGTTTTTGTTATATTTAATTTTAGTTTGCGTTCTTATTTAAACAAAATAATCATCACCATCATGGCTCTACAACCCTGATCGGGTTCTGACCTCCTTGACAGTCCCGGTTCACACCAGCTCGAACCATGAACTCCCAGCTTAGTCCACGGTTTTAGCAGCGGGCTTCTTTTCTTTCCTGTTCCTGTAGGCGCTGCTGACAAAATAATAAACTCTTCCAAATATTTCAATAATTCATCGTGTTTGTCTGAACTTTATTAATAGTGACGATTTATTCCTTTGATTTAAAATTAACAAATCATTCAAGTGATTTAAATGTAATTTGAAGAATTTATTATTAGATTAATTTTATATGAATGAGTGTAAAGGTTTGACTATTGACTATTACGATGGTTGATATTGAGACTACCCCTAGTTCCGTAACAGAATGTCGTGGGAAAAGTTTTTTAATCTTTAAAACTGGTGTTCACAATCCCTTGTCATTTCTAGATATATATTTCTTTGATTTTTGGTCACCCTGGAACGTATTCCCTATAATCCCATTGCTTATTCGTGGTATTTTTGCAAATAATGAACTTTTACTAAATAAAATCTATTAATATAAAATACCTCCTTTTCCTGGTTTTAAATAAGTGTGTGTTCTTTTTTTTTTATAAAATTGTAATATCTATAATAATTCTGCATTAGATAGAAGTATAAAATTAAAACAACGAATAAAATTTTAAAAACATTTTAATGGAAAAATATTCATTTTGATAACAATTTCAAAGCCAATTGTTCAGCTTCATCTAAAGTTAAATCATCGGCAGCAATTTGTTTCTTCTTTTTCTTTTTACTAGCACTGCTGTCAACAATTCTCTCTTCTTCAGGTTCACGTTTCCTCTTTTCAATTAGTTTTTTAGGAGGACGATGTATTTCCTCTTCTTCATCATCATTATCGTCTTCATCTGCATTACCATTTGAGTTATAAATTTTATCTGGATCTGGCAACCAACTTAAGTCAGGTTCACTTCCCTCCTCATCACTTCCAAAGTCGTCTTGGGGTTGATCCTCTTCTTCCTCATCTTCTGAATCCTGTTTCTTTGACTTTTCTTTCAATTTCTTCTTCTTTTCTTTCCTTCTCGCCTTTACCAAATCCCTAAACCTTAGCTTATCGAATTTATCCTCTTCTTCCATCAGCAGTTTGGCCTTTTCAATATTAATTCCACCCTCATTATCATCGTCGTCTTCGGCATACGATTTTCCTAGTGTTGATTGAAGGGTTTTGGTTGCATCAGTTAGAGCCTCACCCTCTTCATTGAAAGTGGTTTTCTTGTTCGCCACAATTTTCTTTTTCAGAATCTTCTTTGCCACATTTGCCTTTGTTTGATTTTTGGCCAATTTCTTTCGAGAAACAGGCTGTTCTAGTGGAGTATCGTCTTCCAATTCAATCTCGTGATCCCGTCTTTTCACAGTAACAAAATCGTCGTCCTCTTCATCGCTCGAATTGGATTGAATTTTGTTGAAATTAGCATGATCTTCTTCGTGATTTTCTTCCACGATAGCTTTTGTGCCTTTTGGATTTTGGCGCTTTTTCATTCGATCCAAGAATCGCACACGAGGAGTTAAAATAAGCCCCAAAGATCGAGCAAATGCATCCAAATTCAACTGATCCACTTTGAAAATGTCCTTATTCTTCATCAAGACTACGCTTTTTATGTAAGAGATAAAAGCCCTCTGGGCAGTGTCTTTCAACTCTTTCTTCTGTGCCAGATAGGACTCCATTTTTACCCTCGGTGAAAATAGAAACTTGGAATCCACGTGAATTTCTTCAACAGTTATTTGACGGTTCTGAAAAGAGAAGTATGATCATTAATTTTTTATTACATTTAGAGCTTTTAATGTGAACAAAAACTTAAATTACAATAGAAGCCGCTTAATTAAGCCACGGATAAATGACACAATCAGCTTATAGAAACAAAGTACCTAGAGTCGACATCATATAAATACATTTAAAATTGTTTTAGGAGTAGCTGGACTGATTTATACAAAAGAACTTCTAATCCCTCGTTCACATTAGAACCGAGTAAAGAACTCCGCCTTTTACTGCTTTGGAATGAATTTTCAATCGCCGATTTAGTTCAATTACAAAATAAATCAGCATTTGGTTCCAATCATCCATTGATTGCAGTTCTAAAAATGCAAATAAAATTTATATTAAACCCATAATTTAAAAAAAAATTTAATTTTAGAAATAAAACAAACAAAAGTGCATAAAAAGATCATCCTTCAATGGGAAAGTACATGGTAATCAAAGTAATTTTCCATTAAAGGATCACCTTTTTTGGGCTTTCACAATTGTTTTATAGCCAAAATAACAAAAAAAAATTATTTGATTCTTTAATAAATTTAGAACAAGGTGTGGTTTACGGATTTCCTTTTAATAAATTATGGCTTTACTATTAATTTCTTTTACTTATTTAGAATTGTAAACGATGATGAGATTGAAATCAAATACAGAAGAATTTTTAAAATCTTAAATTGAATATGAAATAGGTTTTTTTGGCTTTTAAATTTTTTTCCAAAGTCGTGAAGTTGTGAGTTCTTTACTCGGTTCTAATGTGAACAAGGGATGAGGATACAGTATGTATTATCGACATGACAGTTAATGTGGAAAAGCACACTGATCTATACCCATAAAGGAAATCTAGGACTGATCTCCAGATCTCCAATATATTGGAAAGACGAAATGCATCCTCTCCACCGAGCAGCTATAATTTAAGATCTAACAAAATGTTAGCAATAACAACATCTAATCATAATCACTTAAAGAGTAAGTGGTTTGTGGATGCACTGAAAATTTATAAAAAAACTGAAATGTTATTATAATATTTCCAATTAAAAAACTTAAAAAAATAATAATCTATTGAATAATTGAAGGAAATCATAAAGGCTCCAAAGTGTTTCTAATTAACGACTTGTACTGTTTTGATAATAATAATAGTTTCCCACTACATTCCAGTACGGAACTTAGAGTAATCTCAACCTCAACCATTGGGTGTTAGACTTTTGGGCGGATTGACAGGTTCCGTTTACAACTGGTCTAGGTCTCGCTTTAACTCAATAATTTTTAGATTAAATATTTATTATTACCTCCAACTCTTTGAGCATCCCTTCTTTTTCGCTGGGCAAAAGAACAACGATATTTTCTCCACTGGCATTGAATCTGGCTGTTCTTCCAGCTCGATGGATATAAGCTACAACGTCTTCAGGGCAGTCCATTTGAAGAACCCAACTGACTTCTGGAAAATCCAATCCTCGGCTGGCAATGTCTGTTGCAAACAAAACTACATTCGATTTCGTACAAAACTCGTTGTAAACGTTGACTCTCCTGTCTTGGCTTAAAGTTCCGTAAAGAGCCAACAGACTTATTCCGGGTCTCAATTTCGAGAAGATTTCATAAATATATTTCACTTGTTTGCAGCTGGAGAAGAATACCATAATCTTTGCCTTCTTATGTTGCTTTAAAAAGGACCACAATAATGTTATTTTGTCTTCTAGATTACACTCAATGAAACTGTGTTTCAGTTTCTCTGGCGTGAATTTAGAGAATCCAGTTTGTTGTTCGTGAGGAGCCACGTAATTTGGTTCTGTTAAACTTAATCGGGCCAAATCTTTAATCGACTTTGTTTGAGTTGCGGAAAATAAGAGAGTTTGTCTTTCACTCGGTAAATTCTCAATAATCGCGTTCATTGAAGCCTCAAATCCCATGTCCAGACACCTGTCTGCTTCGTCGAGGACTAATATTTTCATTTGATCACAGTTGAACACTGGGTTTTCGTCCATGTGCTGTAAAAGACGACCAGGAGTGCAGATAATGATGTTACACTGATCCATTCGGCTCTTTTCGAACTTTAAATTTTTGCCTCCAATTATCAGTCCAGCTGAAAAGTCATGAAACTGGCCAATCTTTTTCAAAGTCTCGAAGATCTGATAAGCCAATTCCCGAGTAGGGGTGACCACAATTGCGCCTACTCCGTCCAGTCTAGTCCATTTATTGATGTACAGATTTTCCAAAATAGGAACCAAAAACGCCAATGTTTTTCCACTTCCAGTTAATGCCGCGCCCAGGACGTCTTTTCCCTGTAAAGCACACACTATCGACTCCTTCTGGATCTCGGTTGGAACCTTGTAGCCACATTCCTTCAGCCCTTTCAACGTCTTCTTCGACAATGGCAGGTCTTTAAACGAGCCAATCTCCGTACTTGCTTCTTCATATCGCGATTTAAGACTCTCAATTTCCTCATTCTCCGTCTGTCCACCCTTTCGTTTTGGTTTGGGCCGGAAATTCCCGGGTTTACCCTTCTTTTTGTCGTATTTTATGTTCTTCACCATGCCGTTTTGTTTTGAAAACTTGGTTTAAAATGTGTCTGGTGCAGGTTACGCCTTAGTAGAAAAATTAGAAAACTTTTTGAGAATAACAGAAAAGTGGGGTTATATAGTTTTTCGAAATAAATTTCAACCGCCTGGTTATTTATAAAATTAAAATAATAAATTGAATATTAGAATTTTAATTCATTTTATACGATTTTTTAAAGCTTTTAAAAAATTATTTTTATTTTAATATGGACAATTATCTGCTCCGTTGTAACGGACAAATTTAAAAATCCCAACAACAAATACAGCGAAAAAATCGTGAGAGAGGAGTTCCGTTTTTTGACATAATGGCAACAACAAACAACTGTCAGTGTCAGAAATTGTAGTGAATTGAAAACAACTATTTGACTATAAGCGTTTAAAATTAGCTATCTCGTGTGTTTTACATTGCATTTGCGCCATATCCAAAAATAGCTGTGCTTTTTATAAATTAAGTGGTGTTTTTCCTATTAGTGTTCAATTTCACAAAAAATAATCGATCCAGCAGTGATTTAAATAAGCAAAGCTTACCGTGTTTTAGTTTCAGTTTGATTCAGTGAAAAAAAAATCATATTGATAAAGTGAAAAGAATCCAATTCAAGTGATTTATACGATGATTCAATAGAAGAGAGCGAGAGAATGAAATATTATAAAAGCTGAAATACGGTTCCGGTTTTAATTGGATATATACATCTTTGTAATTCACAGTTTTATTCTAGGTAAGTAAAAGGCAGAAAATAACTCCAAGTAATAGTCGTGAAGGGAAATTGACAAAACGGAGAAATAACATAAACCCCCAGTAGCCATTTATTGTTGTTCCGTTAATAAACACACGATTTTGTTAAATCAATACATGTATAGTACAAGGTGGTAAACAAAACATATCCATCCATCCAGAACACAGTCGGCTATGACGTAAAAATAACAAAACCGATTATATTCGGACAGAGAGTGAATTAAGTCCACCTCAGTCCAGTTCCGAGGAAAGTCAGGTGTCACTGAAGGGCTCGGCCTTAAACACTATTATTAATAATTAAAAGCGCATTAGCCAAGAGAGTGAAAATGGTCAGCTTTTTATTCAAAAGAGTCGTCGCATTTCACATTCCATAGCACAGTCCAGCCCATCGAAGTAGGCATTTGGTTTCGTGATCCAATTTGAAATTGATTTGAAAACACACAATTACTTTTTTCCACTTTGGCCTCATGTCGAATACACTATAGTCAGTCAGTCCTGCACAAACAATAGAACACCACCTAAAATGTGGAACTGTATTAGAAATTAATGAAGGGGGAAATGAGTTATTTTGGTGTAATATAATAGAATATATGGCAAAAATTCGATTCATTTCTATACGGGAAAGTGAAAGGTCACACGGCGGTAATATAAAATCGCAGCAGCCTACCATCATATTCCACAAAAAGAACGGGTTGCTGTGATTGAATAGAAAAAAAAAACATTAAACGAATTTTAGACGTTTTCGGCTTCGCCTCTTGCCTAAAATATAATTTATTATAACGTCTAATTAAGTGTTACAAAGAGAAAATGAAACAGTTACAAATGAAATGGCTGTTAATTGCAAAATGGAATACGTTGGCCGGGCAAACACAATGTCAAATAAGAAAGATGTCGCAATTTGAATTTTTTATGCAGTCATTTCTCAATGTTATTAATTTTACATTCCAGTTTGAGTCTCTTATGTTGTGTGTTGTTATGTACCAAGAAGTTGTAAAAGTGGTTTTTTTATTATTTCAGTTTGTTTGTCGAATAATCTATTTTTAAACAAATTCCAGTCGGCTCAGGTTTATTAAGTCTGTAGTTCTCAAGAACTGACAGCTATAATATTGAAATTACAGCCTACTTGTCTACCCAATTTCCAATTAAAATTCTTTCTCATCATTGTCCAAATTTTGACAAATATCCAATTAAAACGTAGATAACATTAGGTTGTAAATCACTCATTACAATCCTGGAATTTTATTGTAAACACCGTTTAATTTAATTTCCTCAGACGTTATGCATTAAATATTAATTATTGACAAATAAAATATTTGTTTATGCTCAAAAATGAATTTCGTTGTATTAAGAGCTGGTCTTTATTGACATTTTATTGCTCTAAATGTTCACAATATACAAAGCACATATCGTATAATGGAATATTAAAGCTCATTTCCCATTTATTTTATTACCCAGGAGAGAGAGGAAACGTATAGAAAAATTGTTTGCCAAAAACAAATTTCATTTCCAACATTAATATAGGAGCCGTAGTTTAATAATAAAAAAACAAAACGGACCAAAATTAGGAATTGCCGTTTCATTTAATTTTTATTGCATATTTACAGACACTTGAAACTTTTAATTTATGCTATGCCAAATTGAAGCTTTTGAGCAATTAAAATTATAATAATAATTAAATAATTTCATCATTTTAAATTTAGGTGATCTGAATTTTTGCCATTTTTCCATAATTATATAAAATATAATTTCCCATGAAAGAGTTTTTAATTTGGCTTCTTAATGTTCTATTGTTAATTTTTGTGCAAATTAATTATCATCAGTTCTCGAATATTTAATACTAATTTAATTTGGTAGTACGTATGAGTTTTTAGTTAAAATAAAATAATATTTAAATTTTTCTTCAACGTGAAAGGGAAAATGTGCATTTGAAATTTGAATTTAATTTTATTCACTTTTAAATGGCTACGTTGAAATACAATTTGATTAATAAATATTAATCAGCTCGTACTTTTTATACGGAGATCAATTTATATCACGGGCCGAAAATATTATTAACCAATATTTTAATATTTAATACTTTGAGAAAAAATTTCAAGTTCAATAATGCCAATTAGAAACGCTAAGTGGTTACTTAGCTACATAAAATCACAAACTAATAAATTTTTAATCAATTCGTTCTTTTATTGAGGTTAACATTTTATTACCAACATCATGTTTTTTTTAATTTAAATGAATAAATAAATATTTTATCATCGCTTTAAAAAATACTGTAAATATTTCTTGGTTGTAAAATAGTAACTCTTCATTAAATTGGCTCTAAATTTTACAACCAATCTCTCTCCGACTCGAACAATGCTTTGAAGACCATTCCGGTCATTTTCGCAATTTCCCTCTGAACAAATATTCGATGTAAGGAGATAAAATTCTCTAGTTGAAATACCATCAAACTATTCAGTATTCAGTATAGGCTTATGGGCCGGTCCGGCCCTTTGCCTGTGTGATCATGTCCCTCCATTGATTTCTGTTGATGGCTGCTTCTTTCCAATTGTGTACTCCTAAAAGCCGATTTGCTGCTTCATTTATGGTTGCCTCGTACCGTTTTCTGGGTCTGCCTACTGGTCTCTTTCCTGTCAGCCGTGCTTCCATTGCTCTTTTGGGGAATCGGCCTTCATCCATCCTGGCTACATGTCCTGCCCATCGCAATTTATTTAATTCCACAAACCTCAGCACGTCGTCATCCTGGTACAGCTGATAGACCTCCTCGTTGTGTAGGATCCTCCATTCGCCATTTTCGAATACCGGCCCAAATACTCGTCGTAGAATTTTCCTTTCAACTCGTTTAAGCCGGATCAAACTATGGACAACATTATTTGAATCTTTTAGCTAAAATTCCGGTACTTTTTTTTGTATGAAAACCTAATTGATAAGAATGTCCTCTTAAAGCAGAGCCTTATCTAATGGAACGGAGAGTGCTTCTATGCGGAATAATTACTATAACCGCACCGCTTCCGGCCAGTTTTCGTATATCAGTATTTAGTGTTATTGTGGCGTTTCAAGTCGTTAGTTAGAAAGTAACTTGAAGGGCGTTCCAAAGAAATGGCCAACAACAAAATGTGGCAGAATAGCTGCAGAAGGAGAGAGACGTTGGCTCAAGAGTTGACTTGCAAAACATATGATTGCCAGACGTCGTCGTAGTTGGCGATGGAGTTTTTATTTTTTGTTATTTATTCGGCGGCCTGCTGCAGTCAATGTGTAATTTTAGGGCCCATTACTCAACTACAATTGCTCAAGCTTTAGTTGGAAAAGTCTGCTAAGGCAGGCACTCTGGCCCGCTCTGGGTGGCGGCGGCGGTGGTGTCGATGCCTACTCATTTCACAAGTATGTGAAAATTTGAAGGCTTGAATGCATATTAATCTTCTTGGAAAAGTGATAACATTAATATGATAATAATGACGATGATGATTGGCGAAAAAGTTTAACACAATGGTGGTTTGTTGGCTGACTGGCTGTCTATGTCTGGCTGGTGGTGGATTCGTTAGGTTGGCAAAATTGAACCACTAGAGAGAGAGACTATATGGTGTGTCGAAAAATGGGGCTTCACACACATAGCAACGAGTTATTAAGTAATTATAATGATGATTTTGTCTATTACTCAGCCATCAGATAATTATATTTTCTATTATTTCGATGGTTATAAAATTTGCCATAGATATTTTATAATGGCACTTTATTTGCAAAGGTCTATTATCCAACAACCAGTGAAGAATATGGCTGAAGTGGAGTGGTATGCCAAGTGTTTGAATGGGATCAACTGAGAGAAATTAGATGATGAAAAATTGGAGGAGGAGAAGAAGAAGAAGATGGATTATAAAATTGAATATGAAGGGCGGATCAATCCATATCTTTCGAGTGTCGTCGTCATATAATCGGCAAATTATTATGTCTGACGATAAGAAGAGGCCGAACGACCCGATTTATACACCATAGAGTGTGGCGATGCTTTGAGAAAGGAAACCATTTGGAAAATTATTAATGGTTTATTGTGTCGGTAATTGCCGGTCTCCCGACTTTAAGCTATTATTGCTCTGTGTAACACTCATTTCAATGGGACATTATTTATAATCACAATTAGAAATTAGTCCAGTTTAAGACAGAAGCTGGTCAAAATTAATAGCAACTGGAAAAGTTAAAAGGCGGTAACATTAAATGGGTTGGTTTGTTCAATGAGATATAAATAATGGAATACAAATTATTATAAATTTTACTTAAAAATGTTATCGTAAATTATACTGTGGCAAATTTATTGACCTTCAAATTTATTTCACAAATTGTAAGAGGGAATATTCCAAGCGATTTTTTTTAAACAGTCTCAAAGAATTTATTATACTTTTTTGGAAATCTTTACTTATAATTTATTGAATTAATACAATTGTTAAAAAACGCTGCTTCAAATAATCTTTTCCAAACGCTGGCAATTTTTGTTACGTTTTTGAACAAACATTTTAAATAAGAAACCATAAATTTTATTTTACAGTTATCCGATAAGATTGAAAGAAATTGGCATCATGTAAGAGTTCGATTCTGGGATTTTTCCGTGCCGTTTCCAATCCAATATTGATATTATAACCAAATATTTGTTATTATTGTCAGCTTTTTATTTTCTTTCAAAAATTCACGTTAATTTAAAAAGTTTATTCGAATACAGGTTTGGGAATTGTGAAAATTTAATGATTTGCTACTTAAGATTATTTGATTGACATTGAAAATTGAATCATTTTGTTCAAAATAGACTCTATGGATTTCAGGGCTATTAAAACAAACTACGTAATATATTTTTGCATATTTTAAA
This sequence comes from Clogmia albipunctata, assembly GCA_001014945.1. Classification (NCBI taxonomy): domain Eukaryota; kingdom Metazoa; phylum Arthropoda; class Insecta; order Diptera; family Psychodidae; genus Clogmia; species Clogmia albipunctata. Next base: position 27,845 of record JXOV01034811.1, read on the forward strand.
TTATTCAGAAATGTTTAGAATTGTGGTTATTATACCGGTTTTCAGAATCTTAAAATGTTTTTCAAAAAGGGCTTGATCCAGTCATCGATCGCTTGGTTTTTAATTAAGTTTAGAAATGTTGAAACATCTTGGAATTCTTTCTTTAGGAATTGCAGAAAAATCTGGAAAATTGTGGTTTGCGGTCATTAAATTTGAAACATAAAATGATTGAATTCTTGCCTATAATTATATAAAGTTGCTTTCTGAGAGAGGGGAGCGAGTAATAAACCTTTAACATTGTAAATGGGATAAATAAGAGTATAAGCAAAAAGGAGCAGTTATCTGATCTCATCCGAAAATGGGTTTGAGCCATTTAATTTAATAGCATCCAGCACGTATAAATAAAGGCGCATCTGTTAGTCTATTACATTACAATGGATTATTTTCCATTGACTGGAATGGAAAAGGACGAAGACCAAATTGACGTTATCAGTGGATTTCTAGTTTATTAAAGGAAAAACGGGGAAAATAGTGTGAGTTGATTGATTGCTTCTATCCAAATAATTCCCTCTCATAATTATTTGGTAAATTTCGATACACGTAATTCAATATTAATTGCATGTCTTTATCGTAAGTCAGTTACCTATATTCCTTTTTATTATTGCTGCTTCGGTCGGTCTAGTCAATGAGGTGTCATTTTTTACTGTCGTTTGCTTCGCCAATAATTAGCTAACTGATTTTGCTTTATTACAACTTGGTTAACGACTAAGGTAATTAAATAGACCGTAAAATTGAAATCTTCCTCAAGCCGCCCACCGTAGACGAAAATTACGGGCAATTTTGTGTGTTTAATATTTTTGGGTTACTTCCACATTAGGTGGAATTAATATTACCCGACAAAAGTGCTCCTTTTCATTATCTTGAAAGATAATATAATATTAATTTGAAATTTAATTAAAAATTTTCTTAGCGAGCAGTATTTTATATGAAAATTCCATAAAGTAAACAAATTTCGTTCGTTTGCAGAGGAGACAGAAAACGAAGAAAATGTCATTTTATTTGTTTGCCAAGAAGAAAAAAGAAGCAACAAAAACCACTTTGCAAATGTTATTGCATGAAATTGTCATGGAGATATGGATATTAGATGAAATATTTCGGGTAATGTTGTCATGAAAGTGAAGTACTCGGAAGGAATCGTATATTATAGGAATGAAAAATTGCTCAAAGGTATTATTTAAAAACAAATAAATATAAAAAATGTACGTCTCTACTTTAAGGTTATTGGCCCCGTAATTACCTCACAATATAAAGTGCTATTGCTGGTGCGAAGATTTTATTCAAACCAATAAATACGACACTCCTCTATACGAGCGAAGAAGGTGTTGATGATATTGTTATTATTTGCAAATAATTGAAGAGCACTTGGAAAAGGTATCTTACGCTTTAAAAGAGTGTTTGTCAATATTAGCCATCGATGACGGGTTTCGAAAATTTCGCCAGGTGAACTAATTAAGCCATAGAGATTTGCATAACTGTTTTCCAAGTTTACAGTTAGGATCGATTCTCGATTCGAATATTTTGCGAAAACAAGTGGTAGAAAAGACGTTTGGTTGTTTGTCTGAGCACGATGTTTTTAGTATGATTAATCCAGGGTGGTACAATAATATGGAAATAATATTTTAGTAGAATATTTTGAATATTTGAAAGTTTCAGTCTGAATCTACTCTATCTAAAACCTACAATACAGAAGGCATTCGTTTTGAGTCCTAAACTTTCTAGTGTGTTCTTCTTTGAAAGGAAAGAAAAACTTAATTATTCTCATTCTCACATCAGACAATCCCGAACAATGCGATCATCATCATGAACTTTATCAGTCCGTCGCTCTATCCTGGTCTATCATAGTCGAATTTTCCAAAAATCGACAGAATCACACTCTCAATTGATTCATCCAGGAGAACTGAGAAGGTACAGATGAAAGTGCCAGTTCAAACACGTCCTCGGATATCTATTCTTAATCATTTGCCAGCACCCTGTTAAACTCGACAAAAAAACGCACAAAATAAGCTTTCTCAAACTTATCTCAAGACGAATATCATAACCTCGGGTCGATGAGTGAAGACTTCATAAACTTTACTTGACCAAGTTCCATAATATCCCCTTGCAAGAGATTTATGTCTAAGAATTATGTTTTTCGAAAATTTATTCCAGAAATTTTATGTTTGAATTTTCGACAGAAAAATACTCAGTACCTCCAAAATCATTACTATAGGCTTTAATGTTTTTTTGTTTTGTTTTTAAGTATGTCGAAATAAATCAGCATAATCAAATTAATCACTTATTCGTTATTAAGTGGTTTTTATTTCACATTGAGCAAAATTATTAACAAATGATAGTTTATAATTGAACGCCAATTTAAAAGTAAATTATGATTTTATTTCAAGGCAAAATATTTGGAAAGGTTTGTGGTAGAAATATTGGTAATTATATTTATTTTCCCAATTTTGATATAAA
>JXOV01034921.1:0-21472 GCA_001014945.1 Clogmia albipunctata
GGGCAGTTTCTGTGAATTATTGACAGAAGGCGTGCAATGTTATGTTTCAATGTTTCCCCTTTTAAATATTTAATTATTTTTTTTATTTTACAAATGAAAATTGGAAAAATTAACATTCGTTTCTCGATGTTTAATTCAGTTTTCTCGAAGGAAACTTAAACCGTCTTGAAACGAAAATAACTATTAAATGTGTTATAAGCCACATGTTACCTATTTGTAAATAATAAGTGCAAATATTATTATTCCCTTATGATTGAATTACGATTAATCAGTTGAATAGTGATATTCAAAGTGGACAGTTCTTTTAGCAAGCGCTCTTTTACGTGAAGAATCCTTATTCTCTTCAGCTAATTTTCGGTGATGACGATCTGATTGTATAATTCTTATTAAATAGGTAAGAATACAACAAAATGGAAATCAACTTCCAAAATTTGGATTTAATCTTACAATTAATTGAAGTTTTGTACTAAGCTTTTTATTGAAATTTCTTTAAACATAAATAACAAATCCTCTTGGTTGTTATCGAATGACCCCTTTTAACACATGAAATATTCAATAGGAATTACGGGCGAACCTGTTTTGAACAAAAAAAAAGTTCTGCGAAATTACACGTGATTCATTTATCTGACTTTGTCTTTGAGTTTGGGGAGGATAAAAGGAATTGGTCGCTATTAAAATTCCATTAGCAATGGCCGAGTACGATTTGGTTTGATTGTCGTCATCGGTAGAGTCAATTCGCGTAATTGCATGACAATGAAAATTGAGCAGTGATTACCCCATTGCTCATCGATGTTTTTTGTATTTTTGCCTGTCCAATTTCGATTAATATTGAATAGTCCCTGAGCCACTGATAGATTGACGACTAATCTAAGTTTTTTTACCAATTCTTTGGAGAGTGGTGGTGGTTGTTGTTGTTTTTTTTAATATTCAAATGGAATTTGGTAAGGTAATGTAAAAGAAGATTCACAATAACAATAATTGTTTGCGCGCCAACATAATCACTTTAACAAGACAGATAAATGGTAGGCATTATAAATAGCAACACGAATGAAACAGAAAATCCAAAGCGGCATTATGTAGCTATTTCAAAAGACCAAAGAACCTTCACTCTTGGAAAAATATCCGCGGTTGCTTCTTCACTTTTATTGGCAATGCTGGTTTGGTTGGTACTCGAATTGCGCTATGTTACCTCTCTGTTCATTGGAATGTTAAATACCCATTTCCATGGTGAGCAAAAAGTATCAAATTTAGCTATGAATACAGTCAGTTCTATTAGATCGTGGCATTTAAATATGTATATCTTTATTATCCATGCCTTATCAATTTTTAGAATTACAAATTAATTTTAAATAGAGGTGATTTCAATACACAAGAATCCCAATTAACTTTTATCTCAAATTTGTACAAATATATGTAGTTTTTAATGTATTTAATAATCAAACAAAACTTTATCGAGTTTGAAGCAATCTCGTATTTTTTACTTCCGTGAGGTGAATCACCTTTGAAACAAAAAACTTGTTTTCAACTTTAGATTAAATAAATACGTTCCAAGAATAGCTAGCAAGTATGATTAATAAATATATAAACTCAATAAAATTTTATATTTGCTCTTGTAATAAAATATTTATTAAGCTAACATTGCAAAAAAATAGAAAAATGTAAATCTATTCAACTGAATGTAATTACATATTTGTAAATATTACTTTACTACTCAAGTATTGAAATTGAATATAAATGAGACGATTATATGCAAATGTATGGATACTGTGAAGAATGTTGCATTTTTGCAAGCTCATTAGATTTTATTGTCTGTTCTGGTATAGTAAATTGTTCTGTAGAGGAAAAGGGTTTATTTATTATCTTGACTAAGCAAAGCCAAAATCGACTGCTGCTGCTGACCATTTGTCTTTGGCTTTATCTGTGCCGGGGGCAGCAGCGCATCACTGGCCCACCGCAACGAAGAGTCGGCGTGGATTGGCTATGCGGTCATGGCGCTTCTCTATACATTACAATGTGAATTCCGACGAACTTTTGTTTTCCATTGAATAGCCGCCAGCCAGCCAGCAACGTTACTTTGTATTTGTATTGTGTATTTACTTTTATTTAGCCCATCAGAAAATCGACCTTCCTAATTATTTGGCGAAAAAAAACATGACCAACAACAGCGAAGCATGATGAGCCTAAGGTTGGTTGCATGGTGGTGTATGATAAAGCAGAAACAGAAATTGCTCACAAGCCAACAACTCTATAATAAAAAGCAACAGCAAAGTCAGATTAAAATTTGGAATTCAAGAAAATGCTGTAACAGAAGATATTTAAATAATTTTAATTCCAAAAGTTACGTGCTCTGCTCAGTGTTATAGGAGCGCGTTCAATTTGCGGTGAAGTGCGCCCATTCTCACAATCAATATGATAAGAGCGGGCTTTATTTTGTGGGGCTGATTGTCTGTCTGGATGCGCATCCATTCCAGTCACATATTGGGTAATATGGCGGCACGATAATCACATTGCAATATCTATTTTAAGTGACTGCTGCGTTTCATTCATCCAATCCGAATGTGGTCTTGCATTATTCGTTGCTCCTTGTGTGCCGTGAGCTGACAATGGGCGCTTCATTATTTGTGATGAGAATGGAATGGGGAGGATTGGGGACTAGGCTATTTATTGACGCAGATTAATTGACTGATGATTTATGTGGATCAAATTAATCATTATAATTTGTTTGTCGATATCTATTATCAACAAGCTTTCATCCCACTTAATAATAGGGAATTAGGTGACAATTTAAGATATTTATTGAGTCAATTTGGAACGATTATAGACTTCATTATATATTTAAGCCAAGTGTCAATTACAGTCGTTTGGAATTTATTATGTATCCTTTAAAGTTGCCTTAATAAATTGTAAATCCTAATAGAAAAGAAATTAGAAATGCTTTTAATTGAAAAGTATAGGTTTTAAAGAAATGTTTTTAGTAAAGATCAAGAAATTCAATTAAATAGCATTAAGTTATCAATAGTACTTTTAATTTTTAACAATAAAAAAGTTATTATTTTTTTATGGAAAAAATCAAGGACATTTGTGATTAAATGTACCAATAAATCGAATGGGCTATAAAAATACTTGTGTATAATGAATGCTTCAAAAGTAGATTTTATTGTTTACTTTATAGTTAAAACTTTGCGCACTGGAATGTAATAAATAAAAATGATGTACAATAAAATTTCCATTGACGATTGATGTTTCTTTAAGTTATGAGAGCACTAAGCGCTGTGCTATTTAAATTACGAATATGCAGAATTAAGACTGCAATCTTCCAAACTATTCTGCAACTGCAAATAACACTAATTTTAAAAATTCTCATCCCCATGTTGTATTTTGCATGTTTTCAACGCAAATATTTATCAAGCTTAATAAGTTATATTGCTGTAAAATCTTATTTCGCACGTGCGGACACAACTTTGTAAAATTCCATGAAACAAGCTCTTGTGGAAATGAGGAGATGCCTGGTAACAATGAGCCCTAATTTGTTTAACGAATTTCTAGCAATGACTTAACAAACATAATATTTTGGATTTGTGTGATTGCGTTCTTATGGAAATGTCTCTGTTCTCTGAATTTAAGAAACATTTTGAGTCCTATAATCCTTAATAATTACATGATTTATTAATTAATTCACTAATAGATACTTTGTTTTCATTTCTCTGGTTCTTTTTAATATTTAATTACATTCAATTATGAAAATTTGTATCTATTTTCTAATATTGAACTGAATTTATGATAATCAGATTGATTAAATTAACGTGTCTGAAATCCCCCTTTATCGAAGTCTATTTCAGGTTAATCAATTTAAAATCAATCAGTTCAATAACTCTGTCCAATTTATTGGTAATTGTTAGTTTATTTTTAAAAATAGCTCAATTTGTGATACAGAATTAATCTGATGTACGGCCATTGACAGCGATTTATTTTTTAATACAAGAACCATTATAATTTAATTGAGGAGGTGGGTTGTTATGACTTTAAATGTTATTGTACTTTGACATTTATTTCTGTTAAGTTTGAAGAAATGGAAGGTTTTATTTATTAGGATGATAGAATTGTATTGAATTTTATTCCATTTTATCTTGAATAAAATAGGGTAATTGACTATCAAGTTCAAACTAAATATTCCAACTTTTTGAAACTTGTAATAAGATGAGTCATATGGAATTTAATTTTACATTTTGTTTGAGAGATACTCATATGTGTTGAACATGTGCAAATTGTTTTCACATTTGTATGTGACAGTTTGTCAAAATTGCTCTGTTTTCCAGTAATTTTATTCTATTTATTGTTAAGTTATACATTAGAACAATTTCAAAGAAATAAAATCTCAGCATAAGTTGGGTTTGTTTATTATTCTATAATAATTTTATCTCATATAGTTCTTGGAGGCGTTTCTAAGAATTTAATTTTTTATTTACTATATTAAAGTGTCATTACTCGTGTGTTACGTAAATGCACGCAATATTGCTCAAGTTCTGCTTAAACAGGCTCTTTCTCTGAAAGCATAGTTTATATTTGGACTTTGGTTATTTACAAAAACTCAGATTTTCTTGATAAAAATGTAATCTAAAACAGAAATTATTTAGTACTTTCCTGGACTTTGTTCATAATTTTTCTAATTTTAGACTTAGAATCTAATAAAATTCAATGTTTTATATAAACAAAATTCAATCCCGAAACCCTTCTCAAACCCTTTTTTATCAAGAATAAAATAAAAATGTGTATAACATAAAGAGGATTTAACTTTAATTGGACAATGTTATGAGGTGGTGTATTTGTGGCGATTCCATCAAACTTTGAGTGAGTGAAGGGCATCAAGTTGTGTGTCCATTCAACCACAAATGATTAGACTGATTGATCCGTACATTGGAGTTTAATGGTATCAAAAGGGAAAGGGTATTAAGGATATAAAATGGGACTGTCTCAGACAATAAGTACCCTTGTCAACGGCTTTTCTATAATCAGGGCATTTATGGTTGAACGCTTCCCCCTTCAGGCACATCGTTGAAACTGGTGTTCGTCCTTGGCCCAACTCAGCGAATTTCATGGTAGGATGGGCTCTGTTTTCGATGCTCATAATCAGTCAATCTACTCGCATTTGGGTCCAATTAGATTACAATTACCATTCTATGACTGTTTTTTTTTTGTACTTATTGTTATCAGTATGATGCTGATGGAATTGATTAAATGGCAAAGGTCGTCCAATTGAATTTAATGGTGATGGCCAGTGGGTAGGAGGAAACGGTCTGGTGAGCTACACAGAGTGCAAACAATGGACACCAATTTTCCAAATTAATTGAATTCAGTGTCAAGAGTTCTTGATCAATTTCTCATTATCGAGTTGCGCATATTTTTTCTGCAATAAATCAATACCAGTTCAAGTACAGTTCAAACATGTTGCTAGAAGAGGCACTGTCTCCTTATGCCGTTGAATTTGCAAGGTTATATTTTAAAATGTATTTTATTCAGAGAAGAAAAAAATAACTATATTATTATGAATTAAATTTATTACCAAACTCATTTGTGAACCAATAACATAATGACAATAACATATGTTTTCTAGTTAAACTTTCATATCCCAAATTATGATAATGGTTTAATGGTTTTTATATTGCTTTATGTAAAACTGTAAACTAAAAATAGAAACTGTTTCGTTTTTGTTATTTTTAAGCTATAAGAGACATTTCGAAACTTCAACGTGAAAGCGAAAATTTACATACTGTAATAGATCTTACAATATGTTATAAGTATAAATCACTTTAGTAATTATATTTCGAGCACACTCGTCTCAATGATCTCCATTAACTCTTTGAAATAAATACAATTACTCAATTTAGAACCAATCTTCAGAATAAATGTTAGATGAAAATTATGAAAATATATGATTTCTAAATTATTTCAAGTTATTATTCTGCTGAAAATTAATATTTATTACTAAATTATACGGAAAGAAATGAAATGATAATGAATATTCAAATATCAAATTTATTTTTAGAAAAATAATTACAGAAGAATACCGTATACATTTGTAATATTCCATTATATTTTATAAAACACAATTTATTCAACTTGAAATTATTTTGTTCTAACATTTATGTATTCCACGAGACAGTGCCTATTAGAAAATTCCATGACTATGATGAAACACTGTATCAAATTCTGTTTATTGTCTTCTGTCCAGTGATGTCATGAGCAGTGGCAGCAGGGGTCGGAACTGTTACAAGATTGATGTCAGGTATAAAGATGCTGCATGCCAAGGCTGTTTGTAGTCATCGTTTGCACGTTTTTCGCTGTCATTGTTGCTGGGTTTTCTATTTTACAAGTGACTACCATTAATTGAAATTTATCTATTTAATTTGCTGAGAGAGTCGTTTAGATTTGCAAAGGTACTTGTGACAAGCGAGGTCGGGCTCAAGTGTCGTCATTCATTTGATAAACATAAACTAGGAAACTCATCATTTGACAGGCGCTGGGGCTTGGTTCCTGGTGGCGGCGGCTAATTTGGTTAATGGGTTGGGTCCAGTTCCGGGGGAACGGTGCTACACTTCCCTTTTAATGGAATCGGTTCGTAATTAGTGTCTGATTCACTAGGGAACGGATTTCACGCCCCCTCAACCCCCTAGACTCTTAACTCCTGGCCATTCAAAATGGAATTTAATGTACAAAGATTGTTGTTGTAGGAGAGAAATATGAATTATTAATTGCTGTTGATGAATCCAGATATTGATGTAAAATTAATTTTGTTTTCGGTTTTTGGCAAATTTCTTGGAAATTGCCAAGTTGTTTTGTTGCTTCCGGTAGGGATTATTTTTCTTTGCAAAGTTTAAAAACCAGATGTTCACCGGAAAGATTTTCTAGATAAGGCTTCCCAGTGGCATAGTATCGAACGTATGTATTGTATTTCGTCAAATGTCAGCATGAAACTTAATTGATAAAGTTTTATACATTATAGAAAGTTTGTAATACGTCACTTTTATCCTGCATAGACATTTTAAAGAAATATCAAACTTTGTCCTATTTTACTTTAAACAATGTCTGCCGCTGATTAATTCACGTTAATCAAAATGAATAATTTTGTTCAAAAATAAACATTAAGTCAACATTTAACATTCTCCATAAAAAATTCAATGTATTATATATTTTTATTGTTGTAAATGTTTGTATTTTATTAAAACTTTTTATCCATATTTCGCAATTAATATATTATATATTATCAGTATATTTAATGTAAATATATGATATTATTCTTTGTGTTCACCTTGGGCTAAATAACAAATTTATTTTAATAATTACAATGTTATAGATTAACGTGTAATAATTCACCTCAATTATATAATAATGAAACAATATTGGCTCTTATTCATATATTTATATATGAATTGTAACGATGCAAATAAAATATCATTTGGTGTTTGGTGGACAGCCATACGCCCAGTCTTGTGTATCGTCTTAGCTCTCCTTGTCAATCACAATTTCTGGCTCTAACTTACTTATTGCTATGAATAAAGTATTTGCATATAATGATTCCTTTGCGAATATATAGGATGGGATATAATAAAATGGGAAAGGATCATAGTATTTATTAGACCCGCCATTCACCGCGCACTAGGGAAGTATAGGTCTGGAAACTTTAGAGGGTTATAGAAAATACGAGAACAAGCTATGAGGGTGTTTTCTCGGTGCACTGACAGTCCTTCGTTGAGAATTAAATATACGTTAGACAACTCATAATTCGATAGTTTGTCAATATTGGCTGTTAATTACAAGAAAATATTTTCTCCGCACAGCCGCACAGACTCAGTCCCAACATAAAAACCACTAGTTTACTAATAAAATGAAACAATATAACTAATAATTATTATAAAAAAAGAAGGAGGTCAATGAAAAATACATACTCGATTATATATTAATCTCATAAAAAATCAGCTTTGAATTCTCCATTTCATTCAAATACAATGCAAACGGGAATAATAAAACTTAAACAACTAATCCATTGTAATATTATAATTGATTATCACCTCTCAGAAACCATGAGGAACGTATCCAATTTGTTAAATTTTCAATGAATTATATAAAATAATTTTAGCGGGTTTAAAGTTGTTTTGAAACTCATTTATGAAAGAAAAAGTAACTCAGAAATTAGCATTTATTATCACCATAAATGAATTTAACAAGATAATGTAAATGTGTTTATTTTGTCATCATGAAGAGGAATATCTCTTATAAAATATTCTTAAAAATGATTGTTTTGTTTGTCTAAAACATCAAGTATGATACTTGAAGGGAATTTGAAATTATTCATTTCTGAGTAATGATTTACAAATTTGCATATATCGATTGGATGTTCTAAAACACTGATGCACAAAGTAAATAAGTAATAAATAAATAAAGATAAACACTTGTACAATTTGTGGGGAAAGCAAACGTGATAAAATATGGTTGGAAACAAGTTTTCACTGATTTCGATGATGCGGAAATTAATTTTATCTGCCTCAGAGATAAAAGCAAACACTTTCCCTCCTGTTTTCCCTTTTCATCGTTTCTAAATGTGATATCTGGAGTGTGTGATAATATCATGCGGCTTCGTAAGCAGTTAGCACGGTGTCAAAATAAACTGGCCATGTCCGAAAACGAATTAGCACCCAGAGCAGGGCTCATCTTGTGAAATCAATTATCTGGCCATGTCCAAGCTAGTACCGTGATGAGGCATGTGGTTCTCTGGCCAATGTAAGTTCGTTATTGGCCATGCCGCCGACGACGGATGCATAGCGCTGGCTTTGTTGAATATTTAATTTGTGCAATAACTGCAATACGTAACCCGTGTTCGGCTGGACATTGACACTACTGGTGGTGTATAACAAGAACAAGAATAATTATAAATTGTACTGCATTGCTGCCAGAACCCCATGTAGATTAGCTAGGCTGAAAAAGGGTAGGCGGACATGTTAAATTGGTTATTTAAATGATTTAAAGTGCAATAAATCGTTTAGTCGTTCCGGATTTATGGAGATAAGGAAGAAATTTGGCTAGTAAATTTGCAGTTTTCGGAATACTTTAGTCCTTAAAGTTTGGAAGTTATTTTGAAAAACTACAGGTTTTCAAACAATTTTGAAATTGAAATAAGATTTGCTAACAATTTTTTCATTAAAAGTTTGAATACACAACGTGGAAACTTCACACTACACATTTAAAACAAACTTTCATATTTATAAGAAATAGTTATGCATTTACTTTTTATAGTGGCTATTTCTATATTTGATAAAATATTATAGTTTTTCTTATATTTTCACATAGTTGAATATTCATAAAACTTATCACGAGTTTATGATGGAATAAATATTGTATTGTCATTCAGAATATCTATAATAGAAATACGGGGTTTTATCATCCGTTCAGTAGTACAGTTCAATACACTTATACAGAAAGTTATTAAATTTGAGAAATATAATGTCTGTGGAATATTTCTCAACCATACGGAATTTCCAAAATCCACATTCTTAATTTAATTCCTATGAAATCAATATTGGCTTTCGAAGAATTGACATTGACTGATACAAATATTTCGGTACCACTTGCTGCTGTTATTAAACATGAAAATGGTAGATGCAAGTACCGTAAAAAATTTGTTCAATGCCGATTGCCAGAGAACAAATATTGAAATTGTAATAAAAACTGGCCATGAAAACATACATATTAAGATTACATTTGATATAGCGTAGCATTTGTTAACCTTAGAGTACACACTTGATTTGGATAAGGTTATTATTAAACATTTTTCCAGAAATCAAAACACTTTGAAGCAGCTGCTAAAACATATTTGATATTTTAAAGTATAAATACTACAATTATATCAATTTTAAGCTATTATTCTGTAGATGTTTGTTTTTTTATGAATTTATTCAAATATATTTACAAAATGAAATTATTGAATCGATCGATCTATTAAAAAAATTAATAATTCAGTGTTCAGAATCTATAATACAAATCCATAATCCGTGAAAATACGTGGCCTTATAGGTTTCGATTTCCAGATTCTATAAAACGGTCATAAAGTAGTGGATTATAACCGAGAAATATTGTGGTAAATTTGGGTCGTAATAGAGGGATTTGGCGGTTTAATAATACAATATCGTAAACCGTGTGGTTTATCCTTTGTGGGCTTTAAAATGAAATTACAAGGATGATATATTTTTTCAATAAATTTAAGTGCATAGCAGATTCCAACGAAAGTGTAATACTGAAAAATTCAGAACTGAAATTCGCACATCATTCGTAAGGCCATAAAATCCGGCAGTTTGAAATCTGTTTCTTAGAAGATGCTTTGAATATTAACGAACATTGCCAATTAAGTGGAGAATCTCTGTTTGGCACTTTGATTGTAGACGTTGTCGTTTTTATTGCTAATAACAGTTTGTTTTATGTTGATTAAATTCTAGACCAGAACGTGCTCTATTATTAAGACAAAGATTTGTTGTGACTGTTGTTGCTGTGGTCACACCAACTACACTCGTCTCTCCGATGCAGCACCCGTCCGATCAGAATTGGAGCTGCAGCTAACTAGAACCGAGCACTGGATGGAAGATGATAACGCGGAGGAATTGGTTGCTGAGATGCAGCATACTTATCAATATAGCCGTCTTACTATACATCTGTAGCCATGCCGTCAATTTTGATAACAATCTCCAGATATCGCCTGCCGCATTTCTGGTCCAGCAGCAGAGTGGAGGCGTTGCACAACAGTTGCGACAGGATGAGGTGGCCGTTGCAGCGGCGGCAACGCCATCGGACAAGAAGAAGGAGCTAGGAATTAGTAGTAATAATAAATTTTTTAGCAATAACGCCGACGACCAACTTGCACAGGTAATTTGCATAACTTTTTCTATAATCTAAAATCTCATTATCCTCTCTGCCGCATTAAATAGAATCCAAACAATCTTATGGGAATGATCCCAAAAATGGAGCAACACTTGCAGCAGCAGCAGCAACAGGAGCAGCAACAAATGGAGGATCAGCAACTGAAAGAATTGATGGACAATAATGCGGATGACAGTCGTTTCGAGGTGCCGACGGAACTGATCAAATCGAATAATGCCTTAAGTGCGGCAAAATTGGCCGGAGCCGAGATTCTGTACTCGGATATCATTAATCTCACTAGCACAAATCTCACCAACTTTGGAGAGGGGTTTATCACTGATAGAAATATAGAGGCTCGTCTAAAGTAAGTTGCTATCATCCATTCTTTGGTCGAAATAAAAACATACTGGAAAAATGTTCATTGAATATAATACTCTTTGGCTATATTATAAACAAACAAAAGGGAAAGTCGAAATTCCTTTCTTATCTTCCGTAAGGACAAACAACTTTCTTTTCTTGATTTATGAATTTTTGACCGAGTTAAGAAAAGGAATTATATCCATGATAAGGATAATCAATAAAAACAACCTTTTTGGTAATGATAAAATTCCAACAAACTTGAACAATTTTTTCTTATAAAGCATATTTTTCAATTTTATCTAAATTTATATTTTATATATAAAAGCAAGATTTGCAAATGTCTATTTTTAACACGAAAGGGGAAAAGTTCTTCCTTAATAGTTATTTATACATCCAGCTCGATAAGTTTAGACATTATTAACACTATGGTCATGATCGTAGCGAGTGTTTGAAGGGTTGTGTGTTTAATAAAGCTTATCAACCAAGATTTTATGTATTTTTCTTAAATTAACTCACAAAAAATATCGTTTTTTAGATCAAATTTAAAATTTATTACTTTGTCTTATAATTTCGGAGTGATAGTGAAAGAATTATATCTCTCACATAGTTTCAAAAGTCCTAATTCATTCGCAAAAATTATTTTTATCAAATACTGGTGAAATATATGTATTTTTTTTTTAAATATTCCTTTTAATTTTAAACTATTGATTAATACAGTTGAACCATGCACAACAAAATTGATTTCGTTATGAATTTTATGAACATATTTAACAGAAGTGACACTTTACTAATAAAAATAAAATACATGCGTTATAAAAACGTCCTTTATTAGAACCGTAATATCAATTTTATGTAACAAAATGCATAAAATATTGAAGATATTAGGAAAAATAACATTACTACCAGTATGTACTTTCATATCATATAAATTTATATGAAACTCTGCACCGAAATAAGCAAATATATTTGAAATTATCATATCTCTTTTACCAATCTAATTGATATTAAATTTTTAGGTCACTAATAAAATGTTTCGACAAGAACTATAGTCCGAAGACATTGCAGAGGGGTGACTTTTGGGTGCTGAAGAACTATATCCGGGCTGAGCACGGAGAGCTGCGCTGCTTCGACAGCATCACCTACACAACGCACGCTGATTACACGTTCCTAGACAATTTGATTCCTTTACTGGAGCGTTGGATGGCGCCGATAAGCATCGCGCTGCACGCTCCTGGCACCGATTACACGCCGACCGTCAATTGCATTAAATATTTGCGGGACTGCGCCCCAGAAGCGCACCTGGTCCGTCAATTCGTTACCTTTCACATTTACTTTAGCAGCAAACATATTCCGCGGAACGTGCTCAAAGAGGACAAGGTGCTGGAGACACAGTACAACTGTTCGATGGGGTCGCCTTTTACCAATGCCACGACATATCAGCAGCTCTACAAAACGCAGAAGAAGCTTTTGTATCCGGTCAATGTGGGCAGGAATGTGGCCCGCGACGCTGCCATGACTTACTTTATCTTAGCTAGTGATATTGAATTGTACCCGAATCCGGGACTGGTGCGCAAATTCTTGGAGATGATTGCGAGAAACGAGGGTCCACTGCAGAGGACCAAGCCCAGGGTTTTTCCACTGTCTATTTTCGAGGTGGACGGATCCGTGGCGGTGCCGAAGGACAAGACGGAATTGCAGGACTTGTTCACAAAGGGCAAGGCCATCCAATTCCACAAAAAGCTCTGTCCCAGCTGTCACGGCGTTCCCAAGTCCAAGGAGTGGATGTTGGCTAATGAGACGGATGAACTGGGAGTGTTTCATGTGGGAAAGAGGGTCGGTTACCATTTGCACTGGGAGCCCATCTATATTGGCACCCATTACGATCCCCACTACGATGAAAGACTCAGTTGGGAGGGAAAAAGTGATAAAATGACACAGGTTAGTTTATTTGCTATTTGTTATAGTCTTATACATTAGGGAATATTTAGCCACACATGTGATATTGATTAGATTACATTTTTTGGAATATATTTTTGAGTTTGAATATAATTTGAAATTTAGTGTTTCTATTTTGGTGTTCCCAACATATTTTTTTATCATTTACGAGATGTACAAATTAAACCGTTAAATGTTGGAAATTTTCTTCTAAAAAATTTGCCTTAAAATTGGTCGCACTCATTAAAAGTATTTGGACAAATCTCGTTTTTCCTTGTCATTTATAAATTTAAAATTAATATAATAAATATTATTCAAATTCTGATAAAAATATCATGGCTTGTTTCTAAGAAATTAAAGTTAAAAAGCAGTTCATTATTGAAATCAGAAGGAGCTGATAGTTTTAAATAATATAACTGGATTTTTTTTAAAATAATTCTAAAATTAGAATAAAATTTACAAAGTAGATGGAGTTCTTATTTAATTAAATCATCTTTTTAAATGATTTCGAAAAAATAATAGTGATTTTTTTCTGTTATAGGGATACGCATTGTGTGCTTTAGATTATGAATTCCACATACTGGATAACGCCTTTTTGGTGCACAAGCCTGGAATAAAAGTGTTGAAGAAGGACCCAAAGCGAGCAATGTTGGCTGCAAAAACCAATCAATTGATTAAGAAAATTATCTATCCGGAGCTACAAGTGATGTATGGAGTGCGGAAAGGTTGTGCTATTTAGTAGTGGATGTATAGAGGCAAGAAAAGCATAGGACGCCGCTTTTCACAATGGAAATCGCCGTTTTTCTAAGCCTCTCTAAACAAAAAAAAGGTCTAAATCGAGGTAAAAAGCTAATCTTCTTTTCACACCAAATTTTCAAAGAAACAATAATAAAATAATAGAAATGATCACTGTCATTAAAATAAGAATATTTCCGACGCAACAACAACGTTAAATTTGATTTTATTCTTCCACTAGACACGACTTCTTCTTAAACAAGAAACCAATTGTACTAATTTTAATGACATAGATCTGAAACCTTATTTATTTAAATAATAATTTAATATTGTATTATGAAGTGTATTCAGTGCCTTAGTGTATGACCCTTAGAATATCAAATTGATAGAGTCCTCCGCAAATTGGATGATGACTTGTTGACGAAGTGCGCGCAAATTCAGAGAATGAGATTAAGAACGAGGCGAGATAAGATGAAATATTAGATGGCGAAAATAATAAATAGAAGAATATTTTACAGCTGGAGGACGTTTCCTTTTTCGTATTATTATTATTCGGTATGCATTATATAAGGAGACGTTTTTCATTCGAAATGAAATGACTATATACTATAGAATTTCTAAATTACTGTAGTTATTTTTGACATAAATAAAGTCAATGTTGATATATAAGACGTACTTTGGTTATTTCATTATTATATGATAAATCATTTTTCCATCAGCAGCATTCTTTTGATGTGGCAATTCAATTTTACTACATTGACAGGTTTGTACAATAAATACATTTAGATGGTAATTTGTGCCATTCATTTCAATATTCATCAGAAATGCATGACATATAACTAAAAGCAGCTTCAACACGCATCACTTATTTTGTTCATAATATAATTAAAATGTTATTAATAGTTCTAATGATATCTCAGTCATGTTCAAGTATGCTTAGGATGTTATTAAAGGAACTGGAATTAATTACCATGAAACTCTAATTACTTTGATTATTAATATTGTCATTGAAAAGGTTAATTAATATAATAATATATTTTGTTTGTGTTGTGAATTTTGTTTAATTTGTATTATTTAATCATAAATAGAGTCGAATTCTTGTGCATTTAATAGCTAAAAATAATAAATTTTAGTTTATTATATCAATTCAATATCCAACTAACTCTAATTGCTTTCCTTATACTGTGTTTGACCTATACTACCCACGTGAGCGGTAACTAATGGCAGGTCGACCTCCTTTACAATAAATTAGAGAAAACGCTTACATGAAGAGGAGTCGGTGGGAAACACCTATCACTACAAGGAATTACGATGGCGCTTCAGACCGATGATCATTAATATGTTTTTAGGCTATAACTCATAGGTTTTTAGTCCAATTAAACTTTATAATGCCAATATCATCATTTTGAGATAACACTTTAATAAAATATTCTAAAGGACTACTAGTAATTTACCATTTTTAGAATTATAATTTTTATTTAATTCTTTAAATTGTTTTCAAAAGAAATAATCATTTGTTTTGCCTGTATGTCGATGAGGTTATTAAACTTTGGATGTCTGAAAAAATATCCATTTGAATACTACGGTTTATCCCAATCAATGAATTAATGCACCAAATTGATAAACAACCATTTTTTCTTATCATTTAATTCACATCAACATTTTCATACCTGACTGTAAGTCAGTGACTGGATTAAAAATTATATCATCATTATTTGAACAAAAGTGGGGGGTTTACGTTTATATGCACTTAAATGTATGTATCATAGAGATAGAGGCTCGCAAATTTGATCAGAACCCTTTGCGATAATATTCGCACTACGTAATGATGTGTGTATATTTTTTGTTGGCGTATTTTCAAACTTGAACTTCAGATAGTGAATTTTGCAGCGTCTCCTTATCACGTAGGGCTCAATGTTATCAGAGATTACACGTTGGATTTCTATAAGTAAAATTGGACAAGAAGCAGCATTATCGGGGACTGAAAACGGTAAATATTTGTATGGGAAAATGGACTGAAACTGACTGACCGGCGAACTATGATTAGGGTATCAGTTCGAATATAAAGGCCTCACCGGTCTGTCGACCTCACTTTAGTCGCTGGTGTTCAAGTGTCTAGTTGTCTCTTCGTGTAGCAAAACCAAACCAAATTTTATTACAATGGCCGTCTGGGAAGGAAAGAAGTACAAGATGGAGAAGTCAGAGAACTTTGACGAGTACATGAAGGCCTTGGGAGTCGGCTTGGTTATGCGCAAGATGGGCAACAGCGTCACCCCCACTGTGGAACTGGTCAAGAACGGAGATGAATTCACTCTGAACACCACCTCCACGGTAATAAACCAAATTTCTCCTGTGGAAAATTTTGGAAAACTAATTTTTTAATCTTAAAACTATAGATGAGGAACACCCAGATCAAGTTCAAGCTTGGTCAAGAATTCGAGGAGGAGACCGCCGATGGACGTAAAGTCAAAACCGTCATGACCATGGATGGGAACAAGCTGATCCAAACACAGACCGGAGACAAACCATCCACCATCATCCGTGATTTCAGCGACTCTGAAATGACCGCCACAATGACCATCGGAGATGTTAAGTGCGTGCGATGGTACAAAGTCCAATAAGTCTATTAATCTACAGATAATTTAATTGCAATCACACAAATTCGACCAACACATTGTAATATCGATTTTCTTTAATAAACAAACTAAGTCATATTTTCGGTGTTTTTGTCAGAGTTTATCGAAATAATCCTAATCCAAATCCGAAAAGACCCCACACTGAGGCAATGGTTAAACTCAGCTGGAAATCCATTAATCAGACTAAACAAAGCGATTGAGTTTCGAAAAATCCATAATCTTATCAATGTTCTAACAAGTTAACTCATATTTTATATAATATACCAACTGTTATCTGTAATAGTACAGTAGCGCTTTTTTGATACTGAATAAATGAATTCGGCTATTCTTTCGGCCAAATAATCAATACTCAATTCTAAATTGCTTTTGCTATTTATGGCCATAAAAAATTAAATGAATGATATTATTTAATAGAGTTAAATTTGCGTAATGTTATTAGCTATATTTTTAGATACAAAATAATTACACAAATCAACGCATAACTTTTTAGGATTTATATAAAATATACTATTCAAATTTTCAATTAATTCTACATACTGACAATACCCAAAAGAGATTTATTATTAAAAACCATTTGTTATAATTATAAAAATATTGTAATGGAGGCCTAAATGTGAGGTGAGTAAAGGTTTGATCATCCTCACATGGACTACCTTTCCAATATATTAAATGTTTTCACAGAATAATTAGTTTTATGCGTTTAAAATTATATTTTATTTATATTCGATAATCTAATCTACAATAAATGACTGTGCGTTTTATATTTTTGTATAAAAAATTGTAGCTTTTTTTTGATAAGGTATATATACAACGAAATTAATTATGTTATTAAAACAGTTTCTAATAACACGTGATCTAATTATATTGCTATATGATTAATTTAATTGGTCTCTACAAAATAAAACATACTTCATAATACATGTCTAAAGGTTAAGAAAGTGTTGATACGAAAAAAAGAATCTCATTCTATTTATGGAATATTGTTTTAGAAATGATATGCATTTATATTTCACAAAATAATTTCAAACAGAGATCGCTCATTATGTTTTAAAAATTCACATTTGCTTTTATATTGATTAACAAAGTCATAAAACATAGAGGTCAAACGGATTTTAATTTGGTAAAATCTGACGCCAACAGTGTTAACATATTATGTTTCTACGAACAGGATTACCTTCTCGTGCTTTCAAGGATTAAAGTTTGGATGAACCGTTATTGTGCTGAGCATTAAGTAGTGTTATTTACTACGCATTGTTTACTGTTAAATAATATTTATCAAAATCGCTTTCGATAATTTGTTATCGATTTATTTGTGTTTGTTAGTTATCAGTTTGTAGCACAAGTTTGAACCCATTCAATTGTGTTATGAATTACAACTATTCCAATCATATAAAGAGTGTATTTTTATTACCGATAATTGTACATCAAACAAATGCTTTGCATTTCAATCTAATTATAATCCTGTCTATTGTCGTAAATTGCACTATAATTGAAACAGAAAATTTATGATTGGCTTTGTAGCTTCAGATAAAATCAATTCGTATCTAAATTGTCTCAAAATTTGATTTTTTATTTATTTAATTGATCACTCTAATGCAAGAAGCCGCAGCCAGCCCTTTGAATATGTTTATGAGGCCAACAATATCAAAAATTGAACTTATTTGATCGTTTTTTATGTGAGAAATGTAAAAAAAATGGGGGTACGTGGGGAATTTCTGCCTTAAGGTAAAGCTCCACTTACCCCTTAATGTTAAGGGTGAGCCACTCCTAATTTTTTTGTATATTTTTTAAAGAGCTATTTTGGATTTGATTATGATTGTGCATTTTAAAAAAATACACCCATAACGTGTTAAGTGTGAGCTACCCCTAATAAAATTCTTTTCCATAATGCAATGTTTAAAGATGTACTAATCCCAAACCATCAACCCGATTGTGGACATGTGGAAGAGATTGGTTAAAAGTCAACATAAAATACACTTTTATATATAAAGGGTGAACTACTTCTAACATTGCTATAGAATTTATATTAAATTATAGTATGGCATTTTTTTGGAAATTCTTTAACTTTCTTGGTCACTTCTCAATTTATCACAAAACTGTTTGTATTCTCACTTCCTTAAACGATCTGCGCCAATTGTTGTGTTTGTTAAACTCGGTTCTTTAGTGAGAATATAATTATTTATTTACAGCAGCGTATGTCTATTCAGTACAAGTTATCAATTCGGAATGATTATCATTACAAGTAATATTATTACATTAAATTCAATATTATTATTATATTAATTACAACAACTACTCTCTCCCTTTCTTTTCAAGTATTCCAATAATAATGGTTTGTTTACATATTTACAATATCAACGAATTACGTTCTCTGCANTACGAAATTTAATATTATCGAAAAGCCAGGAACAGGTGTAGTCCCTGGCAACATCTATTTTTTACGAATTTCTCCTGAAGAACAATAATAATAAACGGAACATCTCAAAAAGTTCGGGTGAGGGTTACCGGCCGCAAAAAGGGTTGTCTTACCGAACGATAGAACCTGGTTTATTATCCCTTCTGGATGCTCTTCTGCTCAGAAGAAAAAAACGGTAAATAGAAAGTTGCTTAAAATTTCCAACAGCTTTAATAATTACTATATTTCAATTTTAAAATGGCAATGTCTTGCAAATAAAATACAATTTCCACAGAATTTTATCAATTAATTAAGAAATGATTTTTTTTATATTTTGGTGGCACGGACTCATTAGTTTTTAATATCAAAGTATCAAAAAATATGTTTTTTCTGTTATTTAGGCATTCAAAGATTGTAATAATTTTTAAAATTAAACACAATAAAATGAAATTAATTAAATTAATATCAAAGTACGTTGACTTATATGAGATATACAATTCAAAAAGAGAAATAAAATTGTTCTAGGGTATGGAGGGATATAACTCTTCTTATTTTGGATTTCTTAGCAACTTAACTCAGCATCTCAATGATGTTAATGTGGAATTTCAAGGCAAAGGACTGTTTATTCATAATTAAGGGCTTTGTGAGGAAATTTAAAATCGATGTGGATGATAGAATTTCAATTAGAAATTACATATCAGCATTCAGGCTAATGTTAATTTAAAATAATTTGTAAGAAAATTTTTATAAATTTTATGCGATGGCTTCTATATTTGACAAATAATGCAAAATAAATGATGACTCTGTTCAGGAGTGAACTGGAATTGGTCGGAATTAACTTGATCGTGGATAGCCAATAATGCAGTCAAAACAAAAATATTAAATTCCATCAAACGGCAAACTTCTGGATTGCGGAAAGTGGTCGCTGTTTTGTTTATATAGTAAAAAGATCCGCGATGTTTTGGTTTGATAATGTCAAGTGGTCGATTTACTTTAATTTGCNTTGATCGTGGATAGCCAATAATGCAGTCAAAACAAAAATATTAAATTCCATCAAACGGCAAACTTCTGGATTGCGGAAAGTGGTCGCTGTTTTGTTTATATAGTAAAAAGATCCGCGATGTTTTGGTTTGATAATGTCAAGTGGTCGATTTACTTTAATTTGCTATTTGTTCTAATTTTACATTTAAATTTGAAGTTGAAATTATTTATTATGTTTATCTTAAAAACAGTTATTTAACTATTAATTAGTGTTACTTTATGTTCGGTACCCTAACAAATTTTAAAATTTAAATTGTCTCGTTCATTAAAAAGGTTGTTCAGCCCCGATCTAATGTTAACAGAAATTTAAAATATTAATTGGTTATATGATAATTCGGATTTAATATTTATATTACAGTGAAATACGTAATAATGCTGCAAGCATAAAATTTTATTGCAATCATAAGAACGTAACAACATGTCTAAATATATACTCTCTTTTTAATATCTTAACAAATATGTCTGGATAAAACATTTAGGAGACTTTACAGATTTCTTCAGTTAGAGTAGAGTGGTCGTCGATATTCTGAGTTTGCAGTGCGCCTCCTTGAAGAACTGTGTTGACGCAAGCACGAGCCAAATACCCCGTCGACTCTGAGTAGGACAGCGCTAATAGAGGACTAATGTCGTTGGAGATTGGCTTCTTGTTGTCCTTGCAGTACATTATGAAGGCGCTATCCAGCAACTGGTCCAAGTCGAGCCTCTGCTGAAAGTGCAGCTCGGGATTCCTGCTGAGAATCGTCCACACAATCACCAGCAATTCAACAGCAATTTGCCGCTTCTCAGGCAGTGGAATATGAATCAACATTTCCTCGACCAGCAACGAAAAAGAGAGCTCGCTCCGACTCATACTCGCCAAAGTTGCAGCTGCTGGCAAATGATACCCCTGAACGTAGATTCCCATCGGAGTTCGGCCCAAAATGTCCCATACGTAACCGTAGAATTGAGTGGGAACCCGACAAAGACATCCCTCCAATTGACGGCGCTGCAATGGAGTCAAGTGCTCCTCATTCGCCCAATCTCTAACCGTCAAGATATGGTGCAGCAGAGTTCTCACTTCGTAAGGGGACAAATTGTCCAAATCCTTCCCTTTGGCATTAGAAATGTGCAGATAGAGACGCATTGCTTCCAGGACCCATCCCACGCGAATTTTCAAAATTCCTTTGAACATTTCAGGGGTCGTGGCAATCAGCCGACCACAATACAGAACCACCTCCTGCTGTAATACCGCCTGAATCACGTCCACCGACTGGACCTTGTTGTACATCACATCCTGAATTTCAGCGGGAGTCATCGGTTTATCGAAAACTGTCTCGTTTTGACCAATTATTCCAACAGTTAACTAGAATTAGAATGTTTAGCAAAATATTAATTAATTTAATTACATTTATTTATAGTATGCAGGAGGAAATAAATTGGGTTTGATATAATTGGTCTCTGAATATCCAGCTCTACCTTCTGTCCCCTC
>JXOV01034953.1:0-11387 GCA_001014945.1 Clogmia albipunctata
CAAACAATAGATTCGGACGGCTACAACATAAGGATGTTACTTGCTTCATTGGGGGTAAAAATAAAACCGAGTCTAACCTAAAAAATTCCTGGCTTACGGTTTGTTCGATTTTGCAGAGGTAGAGATATGCGAAGAACTGATAACTCGTGGTCTACCCGTTGTCGTGGTTAGGAAGTTCAATTCTGATCAGCAAAGACGGAGAGACACTTTCATGGTTTGCTTCAAAGCGTCGTCCGGTATCGAGTTGGAGCGCCTCAAAAGCCATTACAAGAAATTTTTTAACACACTTATTGACTTGAAAGTCTTCGTGAATAAACAAGCGAATATCAGGCAGTGCGATAGATGCTATTGCAATGCACCCATGACGTGCCTTCTCTTACCCACCTAATCCTGTCCTGTCCCAACCTCACCAGAGGTTGCCTCCGGTTTCTGCCGATACTCTCCGACCAGCACACAGAGTATGAGATGTTAGCTTTAATTTTGTCCAAAAGTGAAAGCACAAGTTCGTCGAATGGGCATTTACCTTCAGTTGTAAATAATTTTGAAAACAGATAAATAACTTTGTAACAGAATTTAATAATCTTTTGATTTTAAACAATTAAGCACAATACAATAAGTTATTTTTGTTCAATTCCGTTAAGTAAAACCGCGAATTTGTCTGTGGTAAAGAACTACTTTTTTTTAAACAAGTGAATTATCAAAATTGGTTTTTGGTTTTTTACCAGTTTTCTCGGTTGTTTATTAAAACTCTCCAGTAAGTTTGACTAGGAGTATGGATCCGAATTACTCGCCATGGAGTTCGCGACGACCCAAAAGGAACCCCCTGATCCGGAAATATTCTCAGACACAATCTCAAAGCTATGTACTTTTTAATTATTTTGTTTATCCTTTGTGGGAGCTACAACAAACGTGTGTGACTCGGACTACGTTTCCCTTGAGTGTTCTTATTTTTAATAAATCAATAATAAAAATTACATCTCCTTAAACTAACTTCATTCATTAAGTCGGAAAATTGGGCTTTAAAAGTTTTGTTTTTACCGTGGTTATATTTTATACATTTGGAACAAATTAATTCCAAAGATCATGTATCTATTCTATATTTAGGAACTATAAGGTGTGTTTTTTGTTTTATGTTTACAATGAGATGGTTATATAATTTTCCTCAACTAGTTTAAAATAATTTTATGCATTGTCACTGGAGAAATCCTGTTTATTGAATGATGAATTAAATGATTAAGATATTCAAAATTTATATTTCTTTAAAGCATAAATCGTTTATAGTAAACAATTAATTGATTTTTTCTCAAACTTAGAACAAACTTATGCAGGGATATATTTTTATTGTATTCTGTTGCTACAATTTAATAATAATCATAATAATAAATAATCGTATAATCGTTCAATGGGATTGTTACCTAACGAAATTTCATAATAATAGTTTAGAATATTTAGTGTTATTTTTAATTATGCTCTTAAAAAGCGACTATTTATGTTATAATTAGATTGAATATAAAACGGTGAAATTATTTAACTTTCGCATTTATTTTAATTTTCGTCGAGAGCAATTCAAATTTCCATTTTGTTTTTCTTGCGAATGGGGCGCGAAATCATTTCGCATAATTGAATTGCGCGCGTCCTTCTCATCATTAGGGGTAATTATTATTAATTTTCCTGATAAAATTTAATTATTCTGGGGAAAAGATGGGACTTGGGGACGATGAGAAGGACGAAACTGTCAATAAATGGAAAGGACACCTTTTTGTTGCTCATGAATTCAATACCTCTTCAAAACCTTCTGAATGGAATGTGATTGTATGCTGAAAGACTACGATACTCCTCACACCCCTTGTCCTGTATAAAGGGGCTCAGCCTCGAAGGTCGTTGCTAGGATTTTCTATGGATTTTCTGAGATTCAAATGAATTAGTACGGTTTGCGTCGTTGTTGCTGAGCTTTGATTGATTTTTGACCTTTTCCCCTCCTCTTCTGTCTTTTTATTTTCCTCTCACTCTCTCCTTCAGCTGGCCTCACACGATGAAACTAGAGACAGTGCCAACGGTAATAACAACAAATCCTCATTTTCCCGTCGACTCATTCACTGTCCCTCAATTTATATCTCTTCGACCTAATTATGGAGGTTTTCCGTTTTCCGATCTCTCCTGTTTTTTCTTCGATTTCTTCTCGTTTTGGTTTGGATTTTTGACAAATCATCCGGATCAATGCAAGTCTCCTTCCACTCCAGCCAACCAACCGCTGAAGAGGACGTGAACGGTACTGCGCTTCTCTGAACCCGCACCACGGCTCAAGGACAAGTGTCTGGAATTTCATGGGAAATTAGCGCGAGCCCAATTGCCCAGATAATGACGACATTTAGGGCTGCTTCTGTGCCTCTCTCCTCTGCCTCGACAATAAATGGTCTTTTGCTCTCCGCTTGGCACTGATTAAAATTCGAGCAATTATCCGGCGACGCGCGAATCAATTTGGCCGACTTTGAAACGCGCACGCATCCCCTAATGCCCCCGCCAATGTGATCCCATCAATCACACAAGACACTGCCCTGCTGCTACTGCTGCAAAAGGCCCACTTTTTGCAGTCGGCCAGGCCCCAGTTACACGTTTAATTGATCGGGATTTAACCCGACTAATTGTTTTCAGTCGCTCGCCAATGCGGACTCGCAAATAATTTAATTAATTTGTTTGCGATAACAACCAACAAGCCAATTGATTTCGGCATTTTCGGACGGTTACGGAAGATTTGTATGTTGGAGGAAGCTATTTATAAGTTTAAAGTTAGGTTTAAGAAACACTTTTTTTTAAATAATAACAAAACATGACTCATGTTTGTGACCTAATAGTGAAAACCGAGCTTTCGAGTCAAATTTTTACACTCGTTTTATATTAAAAGTAGCTAATTTTACGCCTATGCAATTAAAAAACTTTTTTTTAATATTCGTAACCTTTTAAGTAAGAAACTCAAATAAATCTGGATTCTGGAGCATTGTTTAATATAATTATAATAAATCTTTCAAAGACTGTTCAAAATATGAATAAAGAATTATTAAGTTATATTTGATTATGAAATAGAAACTAATTACAAATTTGTAAATTAAAATATCTATAACTTATAGCAAATTAAATAGAATTTTTTTGAAAGCAAATGAATTGAGAATAGTCTATTCGTTCTATTAATTCTTCAAAGTTCTGTAGTTCAAGGGTAAAAACGTCGCACTACTCTAATTAAATTAATATTTTTTTAAAACAATTAGACATGACAAAGTACTTACACTTAATAGTTATTTATATAACTAGGTTGATAAAATAAAGCAATATTTTAAAAAATGGTCATTTAGAATTCTGCTATAAAAACAAATTTTTCATAAATTCATAAAATCAATTTTTTGCAACAAAACTGCATAAAAAAGTAATAATCGTATTTCAGGTCATTAATAAAACGTTTGTCTACTAAAAATTAGAAAATCGTCACTCAGTGCGAAAAAGTGAAACATTGCAAAACTCAAATGGATTATGAAAAGCTTATGCTTCGATACGAACATCGTTTAATACCAAACTACCTACATTTTCTGTTGTCCGAAATTTCTTTAGAAATTTCATTTAATGAAAAAAATATATAAGGCGAATATTTTTAATAAAAGAAATATTGTTTACATTATATTGGTATTACCTTAACATTTTCTGTTGTTTGAAATTTCTTTAGAACAGTACAATCATCATTTTATGAAAAAAAATTAAAAGGGAATATTTACAATAAAAGAAATATTGTTTACGTTATATTGGTAATACCTTAACATTTGTAATTATTCTTCTTCAGAATTGTTTTGAATATTTGAAAGAAAAAAAAATGTATTATTATGTCTAACGTAGAAAATCTATTTAATATCCTAATCTAATATGATTTTAATTATTTACTTTAGAGTGTCTTTGAGATAAATTTATAATTCTATATAATTTATATTTGGAATATCTTCATAGATTAATAGCTTTGTACACATTAAATATTATTTTTATTTTGTTGCTATGGTACTCGTATTCCAGGATGATTCTTTGAAAGTTGGATATTATGAACAAATTTACCTAAAATTATCCATAACATTTGAATTGTGAATAATTTTTAAGAAGCCAGAGTAGAATTTGTCGAGTTGCTCGAACTTTAAAAGTTCAAATCCAGCGGTTGCTTCGTTCGCTGTCACTATTAGAAGGAGAGTGGATTTGCGTTTATTAGGAGAAATTATTATTGGAAACTGTAATTGCGGTGAAATGAACGTCATTTTGTCATTCGCCTTTAATGAACATCTTGGGACAAATTATATCCAGATTCTTCCCATTCCCCAGCCATCAGCCATTTTGTGGTTAAAAAGAGGCGACATCGGTGGTGCTTCGGTTTCCCCATTTAATTTGTTCTGTGTAAGAGGAGATGGAGAGAAAGAGACTAGGTTTCACGTTTACTTTGGGTTGGAAGGAATGGAGTAGCTAAGGATAATACGAATAATGTTCTTGTGTAAATTATTAAAGGCGAGTTATATGGTTATAGAGCGGCGGAGTCTTAATAACAATAAAAATCGTAAAAGAGAATATTCTATGGAAATAAAATTATTTTATAGCCGAACGCGTCTCCTGGCAGAACTGAGTAGCAGCTCCAGCTCGGGCTGTGTGTACACTTTTGGCACATGCGAATCAGGAGGACCACCAACAAAAAAAGGAGAGATGAAGAAGACGAGTGCCGAAGAAAGAAATTAGCAATAAACGGAAAACTATGGGCAGGATCGTAAACGGGACTTAGTTGGCCGGAGAAATTGAATTTCCCATCTGGGCGAGCTGTCACATCCTCCAGTAATCGCCGTCAAGCTCATGTTAATCAAGATGCAATTTGCCCTTGCCTTGCTTCGCCCATTTAATGGCCCAATTAAACTGCAAAAAAGACCTTAAAAGTTGCGAAATAAAAACGGAAACCGTAATTTAATCAGGCCAAAATGCAACCACCTCGTTATTGCCCGAATTTTTCCCACAGGTGATCTGCGACATCCACCGGCAAATGGCTAAAAATCGCCGCCCCCGGCCCGGCAATAAAACGGTAAATAAAAAATTCGCCAGGCGAAAGGCAATAAAAGCGACCTGGTCAAATAAAGGCAACTTGAAATGGGCTCGTAAATCGGACTTAGGGCAGATTTGGCGTTTTATGACCGAGCTCCGTTAATTGTTTAATTATTTCCAACCTGATACGAATATAGACACAATCGCCAAGAAAGTGGCTTACACAGCCAATCCCTCAATCTGTCCATGACTTAATGACCTAAATATTTTCTCCTAGAATATCTTATCAATTTTTGGAAGAAATTATAAATAGGTAATCATAAAGTCTACTATTGAATATTTCATAAAGATTCATAAAGTTCATATTTTTATTAATTGTATATGTATGTAAGTCCTTACAACCATGTTTTCTATATTACACTTATACCCTTTCCTATCCAAACACTCTTAGGATTATTTATGGAACTGCTATTAGAATATTAATAAGTTAGTTAGGGTCAGAATGGATGATAGACAGGGAGAGCTAAGACGAATTACGTGGAGGGGCGTATGGCTGTCCACCATACACCTAATGATACGTTTTCGTACATCTGGACAATTATCTTATTCACATATTTTTTATGTGAATAAGGGCTATAATCCCCGAGCGGGCTCTACGCCCACCAATCAATAACCAATATGTATGTAAGAGCATTACCGATTATATTATTTCCGAAATATCGTATTATAAAACTTTGAAACCTAATGTGATTTTAACAAAAAAATGTAGGATCCAACCGATTACGCAAAAAGAAACCGTGGGTTAAAAATTGTAATTCGAATAGGATAAAAGCAATATTAAAGTAAAACGTACAACATTCCCGAAACGTATTGCCAAAATGAACTTAAAATTTTTTGGAGGTACTACTTCTAGTACTTTTAAGACATAACAGCTGGTTTTAACTTTATAAATTATAGGAAATAATAATCAAATTCATTATTGGTTAGTGGGCGAAGAACCCACTCGGGGATTATAGCCCTTGTTCACATATAAAATATATGAATAAGATAATTATCCAGGTGTACGAAATCGTGTCATTAGGTGTATGGTGGACAGCCATTCGCAACTCCACGTAATTCGCTCTGGGTCTCCCTACCTAACAGCATTCTTTATCATTGCTAACTTACGTAAATTGCTATCGGTGTAGAAATTTCTAAAAGTGATTTGAGAAGTTTTTAGGTGGGGAAGGATAACAGTATTATTAGACCCGCCTTTCAGTACCGCACACTAGGGCAATATAGATCTGGTCACTTTAAAGGATAGGTTTAATGTAAGTTATATTAATAGTTTATCAAATACATTATTTATTTTAATTTTTTGTGAAGAAAATTAGAATGGTTGTGCCTAAAGGCACTCTAACTTTGAGAATCTGTAAAATCCACAATTATTAATTTATAAATATTTTTTTAAATACAGGCAAGACAAATCAATAAAAAAACATGAAATAATTTGTTTCCCCGAAATCACCATTTTAATCGCTATACCACATTTTTTAATGTGTATGACTAATACACTTTAAGATATTTCATTAAAAATGTTAAAAATGCATTAGTATATATTATCACTTAAAGATAGCGTGCATGAATATAATTATAAAAGTTATATTCTCAGAAAATTAACGACATATTGTAATACATATTTATAATAAAATGAATGGAAATTGGAAAAAACATTTACAATACAAATTAAAAATAATAAAAATATCTTCTTTAAACCTGATGCATCTAAGGATCGTTAAGACAACTTTTCCACTTTTTATTTTATTTATTTATTACTATAGGAATAAAATTTATAATAACTATTAAAACCTTTAAAAAACTAATAACAGGAAAAAAACATATTTTTCCCTCTTATTATACCAAACAGTTAATTTCCTGTGACTACTAAAAATACATAAATTGAATTTTTTGCTCTATATTATGTAAATGAGGAATTTCCTTGACTTAAATTAAGTTCATCATAGCAGCCAGATTTTCAAATCTATTTAATTAATCTAAAAAATTCGACTACGAATATAAAAAATATAAAATTCCATTTATAAAATACAAAAGAAAATTATTTTACGGCTATTCATTACAATTTAATGGAAATTATATAAATTTTCCACTTGGTGGCCTTGGTTTTATTTATTTGAATTGGTACTATTTTCAAAGAGAAAATAAAAAAAACTTTCGAAGTGAAAATTACAAATTAAAAATACATTTTTATGACCAAATAACTTTAAATAAAAATCTATTTCAATAGAAGAAAAAAAACAAATTAAGGTCACAACTTTTATTAAAAATTTTAAAAAATCTGTTAACAAAAACATGCTTCAATGCCTCTTTTCTGTTTAATTATTCTATATTATTCACAAATACCCAATAAATGTCAATATTATAAAATCAGAAAATATCCCCCGAAAAACATAAATTTATATGTTTCTGGGAAAACTCAATCAAAAGAGGGTTATTTTCATCATTTTATTTTGGTTTTAGTCAGCAGAAAAAAGTTTGTTATGAAAAGTTGTATTATTGGCGCAATAAAAAAATTCAATTTACCTTTCCGCAGTCGAATTAATGGCGGGTCAGGATCTGCTTTCCTCTTTCTCCGCTTGATTGGAGGACATGTCGATGGGGGCTTCGTGTTGGCCACCAGGGGGATTTGAAGACGAATTTCTGATGAACCAGGCCATAAATAATGGCCACCTAATCATATGCACATAAAAATATCCCACACACAAACACTCATGCAGGCAAAAACACCAATCTAAAAGCTATCAATCTTTCGATTTAGATGCAAATTTTCCGACCATCGAAGGGTGTTTCTCGTTGGTGGACGTTGGGGATTTCCAGTTTATTGTTGCCCGGGGTTTGGCCGAACCGTTTGCAGACGGAGTCTTCGACGGATCTCACATTAATTTGATTTTAAAAATTGCCCATTTTTGCATAGAATTTAAGAAACTCTTTAAGAAGAATTCAATATCGGCTCTTTGAGGAATGTCTTTTTTACTCAAATATTTTTCAGATTTTGACTGTTGTTGTAGTTTAACAAAAGTAGGACATGAACGATTTTTGTGACTTGTTAAGTAAAACGACTTTGGTTTTGAGAAAGTTTTGATATAAAAAAGAACTCTTCAGAGTATGCCAAAGCCTTTTAACAACCTAAAATTATAGAACAACTAATTCCTCGGAAAATTATTCCTTGTCCTTTTGCCGGGGATGGTCTAATTTATTTGCCTTTGTGTTTGTACTTTGCAGGCAATTACGCGAAAGATTAGAAACTGCGAAATTAGTTGAGTTGGTGGCAGCGGAATTTGAGGGTAAATTTTGCTGGCTGGTGTGAATAAATGAAAATTAATGGGGAATTTTGATATGAACGTGCCATAAATTAATGGCAACAAACAACTTGTGGCAAAGAATATTAAAATGGCGAATTTCCTTCCATCATCCGAAAAGCACTCCTTCTCCTTTCTCTTTTTTGTTCCATCTTGCTGGTGCTCTATATTAAAGAGTAATATAGTAATATATCGACAAGAGATGCTCCTTTCCCGCCCGCGTGTGTGTGTCTGCAATTTGGATGGAAGTTTGCAAAGAGGGAGAATAGTTTTAAAATACATTTCGCACATGCCGAACCAAACGCCGCTTGCTACGTGCACTCCATTCCTAATGATTGGAAAAATAGCAGATTCCATAGTTGATGGACCCAATCTATAGCCTCCAGACCCGGCCATAATTTACCAGAACCACACGGCCTTCATAGGACAGCCAGTGCATAAATCATGTCAGATCGAATCTAATAGTATTATTAGTAATTTTAGGTTTTGAGAAATAGAATATTTTGACTGAGAAACGTTTCCGAGGGTATAACATAGTTTTCAGTTTCTATTTGAAAACTAACCAGCTTTTGAGCAATTATTCCTAAAAGGAAAAGAAATACAAAGGTATTCTTGTACTTTGCGTTTTGAAAAAGACTACAAAATATGTATGTTTACAGTTCCTTTGAAGTAGGTATCGCTTCCAGATTTTAAAATAGTTCTCGCCCGGGAATTATAGCCCTAATTCACATATAAATTATGTGTTATTAAGTGTATAATGGACAGTCATACGCCTCTTCACGAAATTCGCCCTAGCTCTCCCTACCTAAAAGCATTCCTGACTAGTGATGTCAGAACCGGACCGGTTTTTTTGTGGACCTGTTTTTCTAGCTAAAAAATACTCTTAAATGGACCGCTTTTTAAATCTCCGGAGTGGAGTTGGACCGGTTTTTTGAGCCGCGGAGTGGACCGAAAAAACCGTGCAAGCAACAAAACGATTTGTCGAGAGAATAACTCTGGAGAATCTGGATCAAATAAAACAGAGACTGCACTGCTTTATTCTCTTTTTTTCTCCTCTCTTCGCTCCGACACTACACACTCTTTTTTGCCAAGGCCATTTCGGACCGAAAAAGGTGACTACTCCACTCCGACGGTCCAAAGAAAACCGGTTTTGTGGTGTTGGAGTATTTTGTGGACCGGTTTTTGTGTCGGAGTTGACATCACTATTCCTGACCATATATATGATCCACCATTCAGTATAAGAGCACTCGAGGGCAATATTGGTCTAGCCCTTTACGGAAGAGGTTTAATATTAGTAATATGGACAGTTAGTTTTAATTATTAGCTATTCATGGACTATAGAAAACATGGAAATAAGTTGTGAGGGTGATTTCTCCCTGCACATATAGTCATTTGTTGAGAATTGTATATATGTTAGAAAACTAATAAGGAAATATTTATACTAATTTATATAAAATTAGTTTTCCACGCAACCGTACAGATTAATATTCATTTTTCAATGTAAAAAGTTAACAATTTATTTTGTTCTTTACAGTAAAAAATAGGTTGATTTTTACCGTATAGTATCACCAGAATGATTTCTATTAATTGAAAATAATTTAGAAGCAAATAAATCCACATTTTACATACAAAATAAAAAATAAAACCTCTGTTTTAAAATTAAATGCTCAAATTATAAGTAAATCGGCTATTTTTTAATTTTCTTAACAAACCCTCCTACAGTATATTTATGTATTTTTTTCACAATAATATTTTATTAGTTCAAAATATTTACTGATTTTTTTTGTAAAAGAATAAATAATTAAATAGATTATTTTATTGATATTAAATTCAAAAAAAAGTATAAACTTCATTCAATATTTTTCAGATTAAGAGATTATCTTATTCAGTAAAAAATCATGAAAGTAATAAATCAAAGCTTTTGTCCAACTGCTATCAGCCGTTTTCTTTCCACAACCCTTTACAATTCAATAATCCAATACTTTATTTTTATACTGATATTAGGGAGTTTAAATTTATTTATTTTCCAACAGTTGTTCAGTTTTATATTGCCTTGTATGCATTACTTTAAAATACTACCCATAAATGGAGATATTTATTTGTTATTTATTGGATTTAAAGCCCGTTTTTATAAAAACATGTGAATGATGAAATATGGCAGTGATCTTTGGACTATCAAATAAAGGCTGCCTCCTTTACGAGCACCTCTCTAATCGGAACAACTCAATAGCGATCGAATTGAACGAGTTTTAAAGGCTGGCTAAATTCGCGTAATTTCAATTAATAGCGAAAAAGCCACACAAAACCAACAAATCGACAGTGATTTGCGCAAACAAGCAAATAAATGGCTTACTTACCTTAATGTGCGCGAACGGATTAGCGCTTTGCCAAAGCCCCAGGTTTTGATAAGTGATGTGGTTGGAATTTCTCCGGCCTAGCGAGCGATAGTCAAATTGAATAAAAAAAATATAGAACAAGCTCTCTGATAGTGGTTCAAGGGACGGGAGCGCATCAGTCCGAAATTGAATTCACCTTTGTGTGTGTCTGCGGGCGGCATCCTTTGTGTCGTGGCCAGGGATTACTGCCTGGAAAAATATGGGCTTTGGGGCTTGACAAATAAACGCACAATCGGATTAGAGTAGCGCCACACGCTGATAAGGAGAAGGAGGAGGTGGTGGCTTCCCCGAATGTTCAATTCAAATGATTTGAAATATCGCTATCATCATTATCGTGTATCGGAAGACGCAAGTGATTCCCTGGCCCGGTCCCAATCCCTCTCTAAGCCCCCGAAGGCTGATCGATATGAATGACAGAGCGCGGCACTCTTTTTTCACCCTAAACACAAAAAACGCTAAGAACAAAAAACAGAGATCTCCATTAAAGTCCACTGCATTAAGTGAAATTTTCGCATTAAAGGCAGTGTGTCGCTCAATCCAATGAGAAACTAAGGAAATGGATTCAAAGGGGACTTGATATGTATATATA
>JXOV01034959.1:610-13661 GCA_001014945.1 Clogmia albipunctata
AAGCTGATGGTGACGTCAAAATGACGTATCTCCGCGACAACTCTACACTGTTGTTTATCGGGAATGTTCTACCAGTAAAAGGTCAATTTACCATGATTTATAACTATTTTAAAAGGCAAAAGACTAATGATATTTTACATATTTATTGATTTATTTATCATATCAAATATTATTAATTATCTTGATGTGTTCTAATAGCTTTCACGAACTTCATTTTAAACAAAATTTATCGCATAATCAAAACAATTATGGGTACAATAAATTAAAATGTGTTAAATACGAACTTCTTGAATTACTTTTACATATTTTAAGTTCTTAATTTTTTTATTATTTTTCTTTGATATTGATTATAAAATAACTAAAACTAGAAAAAGAAAATTTATCTGTCACAAACTTCGCGCTTTTAACAAAAGAAGTTCTAATCGTTCTTTTGAGAATGTTCTACCAGTAAAGTGTTAATTTACCATGAGCAAATCCATCTTATTTTTGAACAGAAGTCGTAAATTGTTTTAAATTTTTCGGTATATTTAGTCTAATTTCTTTGTGAGATGTTTTAACACAGATATTCTTTCAATACCCTAATATTATTCTACCTTGTTACATTCAATTTACAATTTTCTGATTGTCAAAACCACAATACAAATTCCTTTAATTTATATATTCATTACATAAATAATTATTAGGCGAATTTATCGTACACTGTCTCATTATTCTATTAATAAAGATTGGAATATTAAGATCACCCCAAAATTATTTTATAATTGATATTATTATATGACGATCCAAAATTGGACATTATAATTTGTTTTACATTATTCGAAGGTGTAATATTAACATTTCAATCATCAAAGTAAGCACGAAATACGTCACTTTGCACCACTGAGTGCTGTAATAATTTCATTTCAACACTCTTTTTGGAAGAAGAATCACTTATTTTCAAAGTAAAAGTGAAAATGACATAATTGTCAAAGGGATGCTTGATTAAATTTTGATTAATATATATGATTGTCATTTCTAATGATTACTAGATGACACAAGCAATTTCAATACAATGTTGAAAATAACTATTGTGACAGACAACAAGAATTTTGTTCATTTAGTTATAGGTCTCAAATTGGTACATAAAACAAATCAAATGATAATTTAAAAATTATAGGTCTGAAATTGTTATATAAATCAACTTAAAAAGCAAACCTTAATTTAATTTGTATTGACATTTTTTTTACTAAAAGCCTTTTCTAAATAAAATACTTACAATCAACCGCTTTAATCCTTTCTTTTTGATAATATTTTATAAATAATTTGAAAAGATAGTGATTTAAATAGAACATAAATTACCATTCTATTTTCACTTCAATGTTCATTAGCAGTGAACACAAATGGTACTTTTTAAGATTTATAAATACACTCCAATTAGGCATCATGTTTTCCTAGCCAAAGTTTAGTGCACTAATAAAAACTTTGGCAATGGATGTAATTAGACCAAATTGAACGTCAATTATTCATTGAATAACAAAATTATATTAAAACAAAATAATAATTGTTATTATTGCGGTTGTGGGTTAATTACCGAGGCACGTACCATTCGATACCTGGTTATTGGAATAAATAGTTCATGCAACATATTCCCCATTAACCCCCGCCCGCCCGCCACTCTAACCCCCATCCCCTTTGCAGTCAAACAACATAATGAATAACACAATAATAATAGTAATATGAACGGGTGGTTTGCGTAAGGGTAAATTGTTTATTTGATTTGAATTTTGAACCGCAATTAGCGACGTATTCGTCACACAAATAATTTTCCCTGTAGTTTCGTAATTTAATACCTTATTAAAGGCTCTTTTCAATGATGCCCTATCGATAACCCCACTTGCCCTCGACTCGAACAAATAAAAGGCTGAAATTATCCAATTTATTTCCAAGGGGTGACAGTTCGATGTCGTATCAATATGTGATTGTCACTCACAACAAATTAAGGTTCATTATACAGTGGGGTTTGTTAGAGTGAAAACATTTGCAATTCGCTTTGAATTGTTGTAAAAGGTTTTTGCAAAGTTTTTTAAAATTTCATTAATATTTCATCTATGATATATGTTAAGAGTTTACTTTTATGTTTTAAAATTGGTCTTCCATCCAATTATTTTTAAGTTGTAATAAACACTTGGATAAAAAAAAGAACTTACACTCCAAAAGAAATATGTCAGTGTCTATTATGAATTTTAAAACTATATTATACAAATAATAGAATAGCAGTTTATGCTCAAAGAAGTTTTAAAGTTATTTGCAATTACAGTTTCTTGATACGTAAATTACCAATATACAGTTCTTTCTTCATAAGTTAAATTTTGGTTGAAGTAATCAAAACTAATCATATAAGTAATAGTACTCAATAATTGAATAGCTTATTAGAGATACAACACAAGCGCCATGACAATATTTATTTGGAAAAACACAAAAAACTGTTTTAGACGAACTGGGAATTTTAATCGAAGTTTTTTTTTTAAATATTCGATGTGTTGAGTCTTTTGACGGTTTTGACGAGAAATTGGAAATTATTTTGCTTATAATAAACTTTTTACAGCATTTTAAATCATTGGAGATATGCTGTTTCTCTTATTAACTATAGAACGATGGCATTTTCTAAGTAAAATTTGACTGGAAGTATTAAGAAGCCTTTAAATTAATTTTCTCGCTTTTTAGCGCGTTACTTCCGTCTGATCCAGGATCTGTGTTCGTTTTTCATTAAATAATAATAATTTACTTATGACTAAGTACTAATTGCAATCCAAAATTAAATTCGATCGAATATGATGAACACTGTAATATACTATATGTCGTTTCTCCCCAAAATCGCGTATATGTCAGTATATAAGAGCCAGACCCGCGAGATTTTTTTTACCAAACTATGTATCTACCCTTTAAATGCCCATTTCTATCAAAAACATAATTTATTCAAAAGTGGTACTTATGCTGTTTCTCAAATAAGCGACTTAATTCTAATACTTTTTTTTGGTTTGGTTTTTATGGTATGGTATCAACACCTCTTAATTAACTATATATAATATCTGGGGTTGATGTGTTGACATTTATTGCATAAACTATATAAATTTAGTATTATTTTTTAACTGATAAACAAAATGCAATTTTTTTTACAATATACTAAAATGTAGACTTAAAAAACATTTTCCGAGTTAATGATAATAGAGTCAAATGGGAAACATCCGTCAGACCTTTTAACTGTCGATTTCGATAACCTTTAAAAATTAAAACATTCATGTAAATTGCTACAGTTCTCAAATATCATATTTAAGCATGAAACTTCTTACTACTAAAACCCTATAGTTGAGTGGCTAGCGCACTTATTTGCCTCATTGGATCGAATCCCTGACGGATCTTTTACCGGCGCGAAAATATTGTACGGTAATGCCGCTAAAATAGAAATAAAATGGACAGATTGACTGGATTTGTTTACAACTGGTATAGGTGGAATTAATTGACCCTAAAATGTCGAAACCCGTTGGTTGAGGTAAGGTCACTGGAATTGGAATTGAAAATGAAAATAATTTTTTGAAATGAAAAAGCATAATTTTTAAATTGCAAATAATCTGTCAACGTACATCTTTCAATTATTTATTTTGTAAAAATTTTTATAGAAAAAGTTCTGTTCAAAATTTAGTTTGCAAATATTACTATTACACCAAACCTTACTGTAGTCATTCTAATGATTACACACGGAAATCCACCCCTTTGCGATTTCCAAAGATAACAAAGCAAATCAATAACAAAACACAATCCGACGATGATTTAAAGCAAATTTGTAATTATGCATTCAATTGAAGAAATCAATATTCATAAGTCTGCTTGAGATAATATTTCAATTTGTCGCATTCACTTAATTCCGGTGTGTTTATTTATTCAAACCCGGTCCCGAAGTGTTTTCACATGTTTTCAAATATTTGCCATTCGCACATATTTGCTCATTCAAGTCGAATAGTTTTCCAAATGACTAATATTTACCCATGGATCTACTGTTGACTTTAAATAATTTGAAAGTAATTCTCAATTTGAAATCGATGACAGTTTTCTGTTGGTTTTGCCATTGATTTTCTTATGCTTCTTAAGTAGTTCGAGGTGGTTTATTGATTGGTTCAAATACTTGAGTGGAAAGAGAGAGGCGCATTCGGAAATATAATATTTTTGTAATTATAATAAATAAAATCCATAATGGAGTTTTAAAATCACATTTGAAACAAAATATCATAAACATTTTAAAATGTTAATCTTACGACTACAAAATTTCGACTTAATTCAGTTTTTGTAACAGTACAAAATAAGAAACTGTTAAATACGGCAAAATAAGTATAAAACTTAAATACAATATTTTTGTGGTCAGTGTCCAGAAACTAGTCTTAATTCGAGTTCATTGATTCGATTGAAGAGATGGTCAGAAATTGAATAAAGTGTTTGTAAAGTAAAGTAAAAAGTGTATTTTCCAAATTTAAAGTGAACTTTTGTGGGTGGCACCTGTGAATCATCAATGGGGAGGTTAAATTTTGTTGCAACCTGTGGATTGGGCTGGGAAAGTCAGCTCATATTATAATAAAACCAATTTATGGAATTATTTGATAATCCATTTGATGTCGATATGTAAAAATAGTTATTCAAACAACGTCAACGCCTCGGAAAAATGGACCATAATTAAACACGAGTTAAATTTTATAAAACAATTAAAATGTGTTTTCTAAAAGACTGAGTGTTTAATTATATGTTTATCCAACCAGGTTTTTACAAAAGGTTATACAATTGACATATTTAATCGTTAATTTTTCGCGAAATATGAAGTAAGCAATTATTTTGTGTATTTAAAAGATTTGTAATTGGTGGGGGTATTGAATAATGCATAATTGAATACTGTACTTTTATAGAGCAGTTTATAGAGAAAGCATTGCCAACTAAAATGTAAAGATTTTTCTATAGAACTTTATAATGAATAATAATTATTTGAAATTAAATATCGATGGAATAGTCAGGAACAGTTAAATAAAAAGAACAATATTGTATATAAATGATGATTACTCGTTTCTTTTTTATAGTATTTTTTTTAGTCACCTTCATTAACGGACTTTTGTATCTTACAGACAGTTTTTTTAATTTATTATTATTCACATTGCAATGGAACCATAGTCAATAAGATTTGATTTTTTTGTGAAATATACAATTTTTTGTAAGTTTAAATAGTTTATTTTAAATACGAACATCAAATCACATCACATTAAAATTTCGTTTTAATAGACTTAAATTTAAAAAAAACTATGATGTTAAGATTTTAGAACGTTAAAATATAACTCAAAATAATTGAATTTACTGAAAATGAGTAAAAATTACATATTAAAATATATTTTCTCAAAAAAATGAAAGCATTATTTTGAAGCACTTTATTAAAAAAATTTATTTAAAAATTACTCATCTTTTAATTCAATTCTTAGAAATCAATATTAATTCCCTAACTCAATCGTATTAGAAAAACCAAACAAATTTAAATTTCATCATAAAAGAAATGGAACTAAACTAAAATACTTTTCTTTCCTTTATTTATTGAGGCAATAAACAAGTGTTTTGAGTTTGTCACTTGAACTCAGTAGTCGGAAGAATTGTTTATAAAAACAAATTGAGTGGTTGGTTTAGAATATTTTTCTCGAGTGATTTGTAAACGAAAGAATGGCTTTGATTTTTCGTTTACCAATAATATAGGAAAGTTCATTGTTTGAATATTCAATTAAAATCGAGGGGTCAATAAATGTGTGTATTTAATGTTCAACAATAACTAATTGTTTGTCGCTGCTTTTTATTACAATTGGGACAGAGATAAGATCGGAAGCCATTAATATTCTATTGGGACCGATTTCCAATTACGAATTTTACGAGAAATTTCACGTTAACAGAATGCGCGATAAAATCAACGAAATGCAATTACAATTTCGCATTAAATATTCGCAGAGAGAAAGAGAGGAATATAGGAGAAAGAGAGTAAATAAAAAGAGATAATAAAAGCTCTCTTGCTCTCATATTTACTCTCTTTATTTAACGAATGAATAACCAATAAATGCTCTCTTTTATTGATTCGCTTCGGGATTGGTATATAAAAGATGGGTGGTCAATAAGCGATCGAAGCTACCCGGGCGAATCGCTTTCGATTGGCGCTTTGGAGGCATGGCCTACTATAATAATCACCGCCTTCTCCGATCCGGCAAACAAAGCTCACTTTAATTAGCAATAAAAATCACATAAAATCCGATAACACGAAAGATGAGACCTGAAAAAGCAAATATCAAGCCAAAAAAAAGATAAAGCCATTCTCCGGTTTGATTTATAGGTGTTTAATAAACTCTTTTGTACTTTGTCGTTGATAGGCGGCGAGGCCGACGGCTCATAATTCAGCAATTCTCGCTACTAAAATTTTGTTTTTTTTTTCTCTTCATTTCCAATTAATTTGAATTTTGTTCAATTCCTGCTAAATTTAGCAAATAAAATCTGTTTTTAGCCAGCTCTCAAAGGCGGTCTCTTTTTAATTTCGGTCCAAATATTTGTCGTCATTTTGTTGCTGTATTACACTTGGGTATTTTTTCTACATTTAATTTGAATCAAAACCACAAAGAATAATCGCTGTGATCGTAATCTGTAGCCGATTTTTCATCTGGAAATCATACTGTGATTCGATGGCATTTTACATATTAACATATGGCTACCGAAGTTGCGCACGTATTTACAATTAATTGTCTGCTATTTGGATAGAGTGGCCAAAGAAACGGGGAGAACACGACGAGGAGACCGAAAGCCGACTAGGAGCAGCTCCCAAATCCGTACCTCTGAATGAGACCCCCCACGACACACAGAGGCGAGACGAAGCCGGTTTCAGTTTTAAGGCACCAACAACTAAACGTGTAATTGAAATTTCATTATAATTATAGTATCGATTCAAGAAATTCGACCATAACCCCACCTTGTGCTCGTTTATTGGGTGCTGGAATATGTTTTATACGGTTAGGTATTAGTTCCATGATTACTTACGGAAAATTGAATTATTCATAATGTAGTAAATAGTTATTTATACAGTAAGGTCGAGAAGACAATGCACTCGCTACGCTCGTGGCTTAAACCAACCCTTGTTTTTAATATTACGTATCGACCGTATTTTATACAAAATTTTAAGCATTTTAAAATAAATTAAGACAAAAATTTAAAAAGAACATTCGTTTTCTTTAAATCAAATTTAAATGTTGTTAAAATTATTTTCTCCCTCACATCGTTTTTCTTTCTTTTTTCTATGTCCATGGGAAGATGGAGAAAGCAATATCTTGTTTCTCTTACCCGTACATAGGAAATATCACGTGGATCTCTCCATTAATACGTTAAATTTAAACAATCCGTAATATTCTATTTCTATTCGATATGTGCATTTCAATTTATGCGGTATATTAAGATTCAAATAATCCATTTTGTTGTGAAATCATCCACAAATACAGTTAAGCCAGTCACAATGAAACATATATCCTTTTAAATTTGTTGGATTTCTTTCACACAGGTCACATTTTAATAATAACTCTAATAATAATAACACTAGTGCTTTAAAGAAGTGCTATAAAAACGTCTTTGACAGAACAAATTTTAATGTCAAAATATCAATTTTATTCGACATTAGTGCATTAAATAAATTCATATCTGTAATGTACTTAAAAATCACAAAAAGCTATTTATTGCACTAAATTCCTTTTTACAATATTAATGTGTTATATATTTTGAAAGGTTGAGAAATCTGTTTAAAATTGTTCTTAAAAAAATTTAAAAAACAGGGAAAAGTTTGCAGGGTGGATTTACAAAAAAAAACATCAAGCAATTACAATAACTTAATTTCGTTGTGTCATAAAGACGACATTTAACGTTTACTTACTACTAAAATATAATATTTTTGGTAATATAGAATTGTAAGTTCAATTTTATATCTATAAAAAATTATTTCAAACCATGTAAATTTAATACTTGTTCAAACTATTATCATTCTAAGTATCGCTCACAACTAATTACAACCCCCAATATGTATTTATATTTTCACTGTTTCTTCAAACTATTCTTTGGAAGGTGAATAGCTTTTGATCAATGGAAGGCCCATTATGCCTTTAGATCGATTTAAAACCCCATGTAATCCTATTTGACGCTGCCACCGAATTAATCACTGTGCACTAAGTAAAACAAATTGACCAGCGCCACAGAAAGTGGGTGGAATAATAATATTAATAGATTATTTATCATAAAATAAATACCAAATCGGGGAGCCAATACCGTCGGATGAGGAGCCAGTCAGTGGCGCAGCTTAGCCAATGCCAATACAAGTGATCACAATCGATAGATTTAATGTGGGGGGATTTTGTTAAAGAAAAGATGAATCCCCTGCTT
Organism: Clogmia albipunctata; assembly: GCA_001014945.1. Taxonomy (NCBI): domain Eukaryota; kingdom Metazoa; phylum Arthropoda; class Insecta; order Diptera; family Psychodidae; genus Clogmia; species Clogmia albipunctata. Next base: position 9,065 of record JXOV01034959.1, read on the forward strand.
TAGGTAATAATCAGAGTTGATACTAAAGACCTTTCTCAGTGCACTGCAACGGTTTAAATAGTTGGATAAATTAAGTGGATTAGTTAAAAGAAATTAAAGTCATGAATTCTCTCTTTAATCACTTTTTACAAATTGACTTAAATTTATAACAGATTCTAAGACTTTATAGTATGAGTCCAACTGAAAAAATCAATTCAATAATTTAATTAATTTATTTTAAAAAAGTTAACAAAAATCAATTCTTTTATAAAAAAAATAATAAAAGCATTAGGGGCTGGTTCTTTTAAAGCGTCGAAGAGAATATGATAATTTTTAGTTTTTTTTATTGAAGTCTGAATATTTTTTAGTCATGATTTTGAAAAAAAACTCATGATATTTTTACGGTGCCTTTTAAAGACCCCTCTCTTATTTACTAGACGAAATCACTATAGTTCAATTTAATTCATGTTTTCATATCTGGTGGTTCTTACTGACAATCCCCATTTTTCAGCCATTATTCTCCCGGTATTTAAGCGTCTATGATCATTAGTTTTATTTAATAAACGGCGATTATTAATCGATTTAATATCGGGGCTTAGCGAGGAGTTCATTCTCGAAATGGAATTGAATCGGGGAATAATGGCTCTTAATGGAGACACGTGTAATTACAGTTGGCGACTATTTTTCATCCTCCAGGGGGACGACTGATAATAAATTGCAAGCTGTTCCTCGTGGGTGTTCCATCATTATCAGTTGCTACCGTCTTTTCCATGGATTGAAACGAAAATACCTAAAAAATCGTCAAATATAACAAAACCCTGAACATAAGTTCAAGTGACGGATGTCAATCGATTTCTTGTTAAGACTTCTCACACTAATATTCTTTTAAAAAGTTCACTTCTTAAATTAATTGGATTAATAACAAAATGACATCGTTTCAACCTTCAATCAATGAACTTAATTGAATGTCTGGGATTGTGAATGACAACATCAAAAACACAATTTTATGAAGATGGTGATTCTCTTCTTACCCTTTCATAGACAATTCTTTTGTGATCTGCAGCATTTCCTTATTTCTTTCCTTCAAGCTGTTTGAGGAAGATTTTTTTTATTAAAGTTGTTATTCTTGTAAATTATTGCCAATTCCTATTAAATTGATTATGAAACCAACCGGACTTAAGAATAAGGTTGAATTAAACTGTGGTAGTAGTAGAAACGAAACGTCATTGGCTGTCTTTTATTGTTTTAGTTTTGTGTGCAAGAAAATTGGTGAAAGTTTCGTTGCACAAGTCTTTTAAAATCTTTAAATACGTTCAATAACAATTAAAGACAATATTCCTTGGTTCTAATGTGCTGAATATCTATTAATCTGCGCCAAAATACGTTAATTTTCGACTTGAATTGAGGACTGATCACAAATATATAGCTATTAAGATTCAAATTTCTTCAAAATAAGAATATTTTTAACCTAAATTTTTGCGATTATCTTTGCATTTCAGCACATCAAAATGGATATTATTAGAACCAAAAATATTGTCTATTTAAAAGATTTTTAACGAAATTATCACTTAATTTCTTGAAAAATTCAGTTCATACAAAATTAAACTAATGAATGACAGCGCGGCTGATGACGTCGCACATTTAACATTAAAACATCTTTAGAATATATATAGCATTGTGCGTCTTTATTTAAAACCTATTTTTATAGAAATCTATAAAAACGATGACGAATTGATCTAATTTAATTCTAAAATTTAATATAATTTAATTTTAGAATTTATTTGTAGACATGTGGCTGATTAAACACAAAATTGGTCTAAAAGTAAATGTAATAGAAGAGAAAGAAAATTGTAAAATTTATAATATAAACAGATTTTGTGGTAAATATTAGAATTATACATAATATTTTAAGGGGTAATTTATTGAAATTAAAATATAATGACTAATAATTAATATTAATTTCAATGAATATAATAAGGTTAGACTTCAATTTATTACAAATTAAGTAGTTATATAACTACTCATAATTTAAATATTTTAAGATAATAGTTTTGAAAATATTTATTAAATTTGAATGAATGTGAATATATCTATGATCCTAACTTTAACACTTAATTCAGAAATAAGGCATAATAAATAAATAGTACATAAAAGACAGTCCCAGATTTTATATTAAATGATTAATAATTACCTAAACTCAAACACGTTTCAATTATTAAGTTTATTAGAATGTGTTTTTTCTTCTAGCAAATCCAATCTTAAAACACACTTAAAAACAACAGATACCGGTCTGTGTCTAACCAATTGATTATTGAATTTTAATCACTATTTGTTAAGATTTAATTAGAACTACGGACAAATGATTCTACTATATATACGAGTAGAGTCTATTTACAGTTTTTGCTACCGAAACTAACGATCCGTTTCACAACTTTCATCTGTATCCATTAATTGAATGACAGCAAATTACTAGTTACAGATAAATTCAGTATATTTCCCCAATTCAATGCACTACATCCAAGCTTTGAAAACCTGCCTGGGTAGTATTGTCGATACTAGTTGTTCGACAGTTGAAACCGGGCTAATATTTTTTGTAAATGTATTTAAACAAATATTAATCACAGAAGGTTGCTAGTGTGTAATAAATTTCGAAAGCGAAAAATTGCGGTCTGATGAGGTCCGAACCTGGGTCCATCGAGTTTAATTCTGTGACTACAATTAATCAACGATACCACCCTCAAATTTATAATTTTTAGTAAAAACCAAAAATTGTAAACCTTTAATGTAATCAAAAGATAAGTATTAAATGTAAAAATTTGTACAAATAAAATACATGAAATAATAGTTATTTGTGCTACAAGGGTGTAAAAACAACTGTGAAACATTCGAGCCGAAGGCGAGTGTATAATATAATTACTTACATTACAACTCAAATGGATATCGAAAAGCGTATGTTTCCATACAGGAGTGCAAAAAATATGATATGTGATTGAAATGTAAAAAATGTGCAAAGTTTTGTATAGAACATTGATGATTATTCTTGAAATTGGAGGACCGCCTGTAACTTAAATCGAATAATATGCAAAATGTGGGGATAGATAATTCCAATAACGCCATATGTGATAAGAAGTGAGGTATGGAATCGAATGTATTGAGATGAGGAGAGGAGAATTGGCTGGAAAGCAACAAAGAGGAGGTGGAGGATAATCAAGCGGCGGTACAGCAGCTTGTCACTATATTCGCGAGAGAGGGACTGAGTAAATGGCATTTTGACAGCGATGGAGATTAGTTTTTCATACAGGTATGCATTTCAATTCCATTTAATCGAATCGTCCGATTAACAGTGATCGAATTAAAAACTCTGTTAACAATAGTTGCATTTTGTATTTCGATTCTCCGTTTTCAGCTTGAAGAGAGATCCTCAGCACCAGGAACAGAACTCTGTCTGACCGTCCAAATTATTTCCACTCCACTACTCCATGTCAATCTCTCAACCTCTCGGAATCCCATCCAATTTTTCTGATTCCCTCCAATAAAAAAGTGTGTGTTTAATTATTATAAAATCACGCATCTTATTGATTGACAGGTTTTAACGTTCCATATAATTTAAATCGGTTCAGACTCGTTCCCTGCTCTTGAGGAGAGGTTTCAGATCAGCTCAGGTCTTTGATTAAACAGCAGCCGTGAGTCATATTTGGATTCTGATGAAGAGAAAAAACAGATTATGTACCAGATTAGCAGGTATTAATTTTGAATTGGAATTTTTAGGAAATTCTTAATCGATAACTTCACGGTTTGAAAGAAGAAAAATTAGGAATATTTGAATATACTAAGATATCATTTATTTGCTAATTAAATACTTTCATTCAAAAATTATACAAATAATAGAAACAGCAGTTCACACTTGACGGAATTTGTATTTGCAATTTTACGACAAAATATTTTGCAAATAAAATTTAATACGAAATACCAATTCTAAATAATTTTATAATTATTTTTCTTCCAAAGCAATGTCTCTAAACATAAGTCATCCGTATATTTGATGACGAAATATTCCGTGCACTTATTTGTTGTTGTGTTAAAGCGTTTATCTTTATGAACAATTTGGACTCTGATGTTGTTATTCGTTTAAGCTCAATGTGAAAATAATTATTTGTGTTACAAGGCTTTACACCCGAGCAGGACATACCGTTTTTAGCACTCCATTCATGAGCACTGGTTTCTTTACAATTTCACATTAAATTTTATTATTTACAAGGAAAATTGACATGTTTCAAGTGAAATCTTAAATTGTAAAGTTACCGTTAACGGTTGGAATTCAAACTAATATAGTTTATTTCCTCTTAACTTCTTGGTCATAAGGCATATGCTTATTTTATTGTTGCATGGACCATTTGTTTGCTTTAATTTATGAAAAATAAATTCCCATTTAAAGCAATACTAGGCCATTACTGTAATTTACTTACATTACATTTCAGCAGATTTATCTCTGATATCTACGTAATATGCCAATAATCGAACAAAAACAGCCAAATTATATGCAGATGGCTGTTAAAACGGTAAATATTAAAATTTTAAAACAGGAAACATTAATTAATTTGAAACATAATCACGGTCC
>JXOV01034972.1:0-13095 GCA_001014945.1 Clogmia albipunctata
ATTCATTCCATTTTCTTATATACGTCTCTTTCGCTCATCATTACCATGTGCGAATTAACACTCAAATTTGTTTGGTTGACAAGACACAATGCATGTACACGTCATCGACGATTGANGATTGAATTATTTTTAAGTTTTTCAAGATAAACACTTATTGAACAATTATTATTTAATAAATACACTTTGCCATGCACATATGAATGTATACAGATATGTACATACTCGTACATATTTAAAAATCTTTACCTACAGATAAAAATCTAGCTTTTATTGACCAATCGCTTAAAAGGACCAATCGGTTAATAGGGCCAAATTGTGCCGGTCCGAGAGTGGTCCTAATAAGCGGCGTCCACTGTATTATAGTATAGGTGGTGAAATTAATTGTGATTTAATTTATTGAAAAAAATATCCGAAGAACTCTCTTAAAATGTTTATGATTAACATTTTCTCGAAACTACATTGACATCTTTAATTATTTTTAATGAAAAATTTTAATCTTTTTGAAAATAACTAATATGGCACTTATAGTTTTATAAATGATCAAATGAATTATGGAAATAAAAATAATTAATTTATAAAACAACCAATACGTACCTTTATTTTACCATTATACATAACATAATTTGATAACTGAAAATTGTAAAAAAAAGACAGTCACAAAAAAACACAATATTTTGAATAAGAACCCTTTAAATTTCAATTAGTATAAACACTTATAATATTATTTTTAAACATATTTATTATTCAAAATAGTTTACATTGATTTTTACACTTAACTAATGTCTTAAAATAACATAATAATAATAATGACATAACAATAAATAAGTACATGGTTGGAAAACATATTAAATGTTTTACAAATAAAACTAAATTTTGTAAATAGTATTTTAAGAAGAATATCAAATAAGAGGGTTTGATCGTAAATCTATTTTAAAGCCAATGTCTTGCGCAATATTCGATACAGTACAAAATAGTAATTACTCTGCAAAGCAATAAACGGCGAAAAGCATTTGAAATATAAAATGAAACGAATCCGCTTTTAGTACTGGTCCATTAAATAGCTATTTAACAGTGATGGAGCTCTAATAAACTCTGCTCATTTCTAGGCCATGGTGTCCGAATTGGCCGATGTAGGGATAGCCGCCCGATTTCACGTTCGAAGACATGGAATTTGCGTAGTTGGACGAGTTTTGCAAGAAGCTGCTGTAATGAGAAAGAAGAAGAAAACAAACCGCAATTAGTATTGCTTTACATGCCCATTTAAGGCCATAAGGAAACGCTTGTTATATTTTTTGTTCTTCGAGAAATTAACTGGAAGTCCACAGATGTCCCACAAACTCATGGCAAATTGGCATTTACGATATTGCGTGAAATTTTAATTATAATTTATTTTAGCACTAATTTCCTCGGCAACAAATGTACATGGACTTTGAAACAATGAAATATGGAATTTATACTTCTAAAAGTCCCATATTCAGACCCATTAAATGCCGATACTTGTCTGAAAAATTATATTGACCATTGCGGAACTAATAATAATTGCCGCATAATAAAATTGCTATAATAATTTAAATTGAAACATTATTAGCATTTATTTCAATCTCTCTCTTTCTCTCTTCCCAATGGAATGCCATTTTTACAAAGTTATTCGATTTAGAATTTTCATATCAAGATCTAATCAGGGGATATTATAAAATTAATAAATTACCATCCAGATAAATTCATACGAAATTCGCACACTAAATAAGCGCAAACAAATAATTCTACGTTACGATTTCGCCTCGGCTTCAATTGCAGTAATTGAGCCTGGTGGTCTGTATATTATTTTTTTTTGTTGCTGCAAATCGGCAGTGTGCCATCAGAGACAGAGATATTACATGCCGACAGTGCAAAAACAATAATGACAAAAAGAAATGCCGATCGATCAAGCCGGGAAATTGTAGTTTCGGAGATTTTGCGCTAAATCATTTGATTTCATTATTTGCAATGCCAATTTGTCCAGAGTTACGTGATTTCGAGTAATTCCTCTGTTCCTTTCCAGAACCGGTATTGCCATTGAAGGGTTGATTCAAAGGTAATTTATGTTCAAAATAAAATTTAAATTAAAAGATTACTTTTGTATTTAATAGTTATTTATACAACAAGGTCGATAAGACAAGGCATTATTAAACACAAGGGTGGTTTAAAGCCACGAGCGTAACGAGTGTTCTATACAAATTTGTATGTATTTTTAAATAAATTAACACAAAAATTAAAAAAGATCAATCGTTGTTTTAAAATAAAATTTAAATTTTATGTTTCCCTTACATTGTTTTCCTTGCCATTTCTAATTCTAAGAGAAAATTGAGAAAGCCATATCTTGCGCCTCTTACTTTCACATAAGAAATATTATCCGTTAACGGATGGTTTAAATTTTAAAGGACCGAAAACAGTTGATTTAGTAGTAATTTAAATTTAAACCATCCGATAAAACAGTCAAAAATACACACATCCATACGCAAATACAGTTCANACTGGCGAACATATAAAATTGATCGATTTCTTTTACGGAGGTTACACTTTAATAATAAAGAAAAAGCACGAATTTTAACTGACAAATTTTAGTGTCACAAAATCGATTTTATGTAACTAAAGTGCATAAAATTGTTAAAATCTCACGTGTTTTATGCAAAACTGTATGAATAATATGATAAAAAAATTGAAAATTGTATATCTCAAACTGATTTACACGAAAAATGATTAATTATTAAATGAATCGACTCCATTCAATGACCATTTTATGATTCAAATATTATTAATGCAATAATTTACCTATAATCCCAATCCTTTGACTGCTGACGCCACTGCTGGTGCACTGAAGAATTTTCACTGGTAAATTGGTGACCCGTGGCGTTATGGTAATTGGAGTAGGGGAAGTTATCATTGTGGTATCCTTCAAAAGCGGATATTCCTGTTGGAACTGTTGACTGACTATTTGTTACGGAAGACGTTTGATGACAATTGTTTGAATGGACAGGACTGAGGGATGATGAACTAACAGAACTGCTGTTGGGGCTCAAGGAAGCTGCACTATGATTGACTGGGGATGAACTGGATGACTGGATATTTGTTCCATGAGATGAGGAGTTATGCCAAGTTTGAGCATTTTGGAAGACAGTGGGAGCAATTAAGTCCAGAGATGAAGAGGTGGACATGTCACTGGATTGAGGAGTGTACTGCATTCCTGGGAAAGGCGTCGCCAAACCTGCCATATTTGCATTGAACGAGGAGATTTGCTGAGAAGAAACGTGCTTCCTTAGACGAGCTCGTCGATTCGAGAACCAGACTTGAACTCTGGCTTCTGTTAATTTTGTCTTTTGTGCCAATTCTTCTCTAGTGTAAACATCGGGGTATTGGGTTCTGGCAAAGGCCCTTTCTAACGCGTCCAACTGATCTCCGTTGAAAGTGGTTCTGGACCTACGTTGCTTCCTCTTCAATTGAATTCCCGGCTCGGATTCGGTGTCGCTTTCATCTTCACACGCTGGGCTGCCCAGAATGCCGTCAATTGAGTGATTCTTCTCCACACTGTCATCTCCACGTCCACCGCGAATCAGTCGGCTGATTGAGCTGACAGAGGGAACTGAGTTCTTATCGCAGACTCCCTCTTTAATCAATTTTTCACGGATTTCCCAGCTGAAAATGCCCGGATTCTGTTTCTTTAAATCTTCGATGCGGTTTTCAATTTCAGGGGTAGCGACACGGGGCTTTGATCCACCAATCACACCCGGACGAATTGATCCAGTCTCCTGGTAGCGGTTTAAGATCTTTGAGACGCAGCCATGAGAAACGCGGAGTTGTCGCGAAATTATGCAAGGCCGCACTCCTGCCGCCGCCATTTCGACGATCTTGAGGCGGATGTGGTTGGGCAGGGGTCGCCCGTTTATGAAGACTCCTCCTAGCTGGTTTACTCGACCTTGTCCTATACAAAAGACAAAAAAATACAGATTTGTTATTAAATTGAATCTAATATGATCTTCATAATTTAATTTAAATGGGTATTAATGAGATCAATTCCGACTGATCGAGGAACCTTAATATAGAAAGAACAGAGACGACGCCTGTAGCATGCCAGATGATCTCAAATGTTTCATAATCGCTGTGTGATATAATAAATAAATTTGATTCATTTGGTTAAATTCTTGACACTCCAACAAAAGCCACATGGGGTGAAGTATACAATTTTGATGAGAGCGACGGCAACAGGGAGCAGGCCGGCCACTTTAAATACCTTTTTAATAAAGTCTCTTCTATCTCTCCTCCTAGGTCAGAATCAACTTGTTCAAAGACAATATCAAAAGAATTATTATTTTATTGTTGGGAGAGGTGAAATATTTGGTTCATTTTTCAAATCTGCTCTGTGCCAAAAATCGAGTCATGTGGCTCTCCGTTTAGGACAAGTGTGGGAGAATGGGAAGAACATCAAAGACCACCCTTTGGTCGATTAGTCAAAAAGTGGCACTAGCCCAGTTCAAACAGAATTTGCCGCTCTAATAATGAAAAATGACCTTCTTTGGTTCTCTCTTTTTTCGTCATTGTGGGGACCGAGGTCGTAAATTATTGACCAGGGACTATTCTCTAATTTATGAAAATGTCCCGCTGAATACTTTTATGACATTGTTCCCTCACTGTGTGACATAATAGAATTCAGAAGCCAAGATCTTGAATTAATTGCAATGTTTATTGCCAGCATCCGTTTTAAAAGAGAAAAATGCGGCAACTTCTTTCATTCCTTTTGGAGGCGACGATTTTGTGCCTATGATGTTTGGACAGTCCCATCAACAGTTTCACCCAATTGTCGATGAATTATTTCCGAAATTATTGAAGAGAAAATTCAATTTAAATTACTGTTAAAATTCCAAATTGCATTTAAATGTCAAGAAAGAGATGGACTTGGGTTAATTGCATTCCTGCAAATCATTATTATCCTTATATACATTAAAAACCCAACACTGTCTCACGTTTAATTTCCATAAATAATTCCCGTAGTGAATCAATTATCTCATTACTGACGACTTAATAAATAAACTGAATATTAAAAATACGGGGAATGGATATTGAGCAAAGGCATCAGATCCAGAGCACGACCACCAATTAAATGTCAGAACTTTATTCGCCAATTAAAAGGCGCTTCACTTCTTCCGACCAATTAAAATGGAATTTATTAATGAAAAATGCAAATGATCCTTTGCGCTACTGAATTGATCAGTCCCTCTCTCGCCTAATGATAACCAATTTAATTGTAATTTATTCGGTGTAATAAAGCAACAACAATGTTTTAAAATGGGTGAAATGAAGAAGCAAAAAAAGGTCGAAACAAAGGAATTAAGAGCAAAACTGCAATCAGAGAGGCTTTTCGCGCTGCTGTGCAATTACCGTGTGTGTGGGGAGCGGCGTCCAATTATTTGGATGTGGAACTCTTTGTAATGACATATATTGTATAAGTTCGGGGCAAGAAATGAGATGAAATAATTAAAGAAATCAATAATCAATCCAAGAGAGCAAATAAATCGAAATTAATTCAATTAAGTTATTTCTGCGACTGAGTCTTTTGCTTATTGCTGATTGCCCTGGCATTTTCCCTTTAATAATAGCATCGGGCCGAGAGTTTTGGTTATTTGATTGTTGCCGAATCGTTGTTGGGTAACAATTGCTCGCTGGCCAACGGCACTGTGTCTGGGAAAACTGGTGAGGAGGAGGAGTGGCAGACAAATAAAAAATGAGCTAAATAAATACAAATAGCAGGTCCAACAAATTGAAATCACACACGAAGTTCCATGGGAATTTCTCTGATCTCTGGCCCGATTTGCCGCTGCCCCATCAATCTCTACACACAGGACCATTCTCCGTTTGATCCCCGTCCAGAGAACATGATCGCCCTATTCATCCACATAATAGCGCCTGTCCAATAAAAGCACAATTCCTCATTTGTACTCGAGAAAAGATATAATGTTGTCTTGCATCATAATGCGTGTGTCTTCTTCTGAATGAAGAAAAGGTATTAAAGGAAATTTAAAGAAATATAGACTGGGAAAGTAAAAGCACCGGTTCTTGATGGCCTCTTTATATCATTGTCCACTAAAGAAATGAGATTTAGATTAAATATTCCCCATTTTCGGTTAATACCATTTGGACAGACAAAGAACCTCTATGGGATTTCACGATCTCAATGGACCTTTCCGACCAATTGAACCTATTCACCGGCCCAATAAGCCGTCGGATAAACCCGAATGTGTTTAGACAATTAAGTGGCCGCTTCCAAATGGATGTTTGTGCCAAAAAAGTTAACTCAATTTTCCAGTGGATTAATTTTGGCATCAGTCCAGGGCGGTTGAGTAAACAACTACTTAATCTTGCATCAAAACCACCAAACAGATGTATGAGTATGTGAAGACCTCAGAAACCACAAATTTACGATGATCAATTTGGTGCTGAAATGATTTATGAGATAAGTGCACCTTAACCGCATATTTGTATAATGGAGAAATTTTGGAGACACGTCAATATTCGACTTGAAAGAGAACTCCAATAAAAGGTCTATTCTAATATCTGGTAATTGGAAATCAGAGCGAATATTTTTTTTTTCATATAGTGGCGATGATGTAAAGGCTGAAAAGACGAACCTCGTGGATATGGCCAGAAGAGGTGAGAGATAAAGCGCGATGAGTTACAACAACAGATGGGACGGGGTTTAATATTGCTTTTACGATTATTTATTAAGATTTTCAAGTGTTGAGGAATTACTTTGAGGAAATGCGCGGCGAGGCGAGCGAGTGAATAAACAGATCAAAGTGATCGGTGCCGACTGCCCAGACGCGCCAATAAGTCTATGGAGTTACGTTTTAAAATTGCTCATAACTTTGCACTTTCAGCGCGGCCCAACGTCTCTTGCCATTATCTCGCTGATTTGTATCACCACCACTACCATCATCACTAAAGCCATCCAAGCAGAGAAAGAGACGATTCTGATTTATTCTTCTTCCCTTTGCCGTTTTCCAATCCGCCAATATTACACCCTTCAAAAGGCGAACCGAGCAATCTGCACAAATCTTCGTTAGCGCACGATGAATGATAAGGCCGCGGAAAAATTACTATAAAGCAAGACGTTGAAAATAGACAGCGAAATGGACGAGACAAAGCGGCGACTTTTAGAATCTCCCAGGGCCATTAAACCCTTTCAAATGATGACTCCCATTAAAATCGATATTCAGTCTCGCAGGGTAAAGAAAATTGAAAATATACTGACTTTGAATAAAATTCTATAGATATGTTTGAAAAAATATTTAAAAATTATCCTTTTCTATTACAAATACTATTAAAGAATTTATTTCCAACAGAGGTTAAAAATAAATAAGAATTTATCCCATTAAACGAAAGACTCCAACGTGCAATTAGGCACTGAACCCGGACTTGAATATTTAATTTCTTCCAAAAAATTATACAATTTAATTTAAAATGAAATTTACCTTGGAAAGGATATCCTGCGAAATATGGTGTAGACATGATGGAATTCAGCGTCATTAATGACTTTTTTTAATAATTCACTGGTATTAAATTCTCAATCTCACACAATCACTTAAAGTCTTTTTTTTATTTTGTTGGAAAAATCAAAGTTCTCGCTTTTCACAGCACTCACAGAAAAACGTCTGCACCTTACAAAATCTCAACTGTGTTTAAAAAAATCAACAGGTTCCGGCACGTTTCTCAGCCCACACAAAGATCGTCCGTCTTCGCTTTACCCCTCTTCTCGTAACTCCGGACAACTCCTCCCATTTTTTGTGTGAACCGCCGCCGCTCGAAGATCATTGGTCGCACGATCTTGCACATTTGGTCTGGGATATATTGGATGTTTTCTTTTCTTTTTTGGCTCAAGAAGAGATTAACGACACACACACACCGATCTGCATTTTTGCGAAATTCTGGTGACGGCATTTATTTTTTTAAAAAAATTTGCCAAACAGCCGGTTCAGTCTTTACAGGATTTGCATCAATTATTGAGATGATTTGGTTATTAATGTCATGTCAACAAATTCATTGAGATAAAGTCAATTTAGGCAAATAAAATTGCATCAATTCCCGGTTTTACTCATTTTTTACAAATTCAAAAGCTTTAAAATGTCTTTAATAAAATTATTTTAAAATATTCACTAAATATTCATACAATTCATACAAAAGTCATAAACCGAACGAGTTTTCATATTAGACTTTTTAGACCTTTGATTATTATTAATATATTCCTCGTCTTAAATTAGCAAACATTTTTTATTTAATGATAATTTTTAATTTATGAAATGAAGAATACCAATAATTTTCGTCTTTTCATTTTAATTAGTAAAATATTTCCAACCCAAGTTGGGACAAAACGAGTAAATTTATTTATTATTTTGTTCTTTTAGTGACAATCAATTGCGATCGAATAAAAAATAGAATAAATATATTCGATTTTTTCTTTATTTTAGATTAGTCTTTAACATTATTTTATATTAAAGCCCTAAAATATAGTTTAATAAGAAAAAAATTCATACTATTAACTCTTATCGATTTGATTATTTTTATGATCATTTTCAGTTTTTTACTTCTGTCGGCGTTGAAGTCAGAAACTTTGCAATTTATTAATTGATCAAGTAATAAAGAGTTTATATTTGATTCTTATGTACTAATTTATAATAAAAAAAACGTATTAAAGAAGTGAATAATCAGAGTTAATTATTTAATAGAAAATTAAATAGAAACGACAAAATCAGTTAATGTTTAGTTATTATGGGAACTTACAATTATAGTTATAAATAAGCTATAAAAATTACCTATATCAATCATTCTATAAATTAAGGCAGCGTTTTTACATCATTGCAAATTTCTGACTAGGAGATCCTCAACCGAATCTACATCAATTACAGAGTTGTATAATCATTTTATAAAAAGCACTAGCGAATCTTTGTTAAAAGTAGTCGAGTAGTTTGGAATAGTATTCAAATGGTCAAAAAGGAAAAGTTAAAGGAACCATGATAAAAAGATATAAACAGAAAAATAACAGAAATCATCTCTTTTTAGTTTCTCCACTACTTATATTAAAATAATATTTACAATTTAAATCAATATAATTTTGTTTTCCCTTTCAATTCCTGTAAGGAACATGGGGGGTATCAACCTCAACCAACGGGTTTTTCGACATTTCGGTGACTATTTGTATTCAGTGTATTATAAGTCAATTAATAGCACCTAGACCAGTTGAAAAAGGACCTAGTCAATTCTACCCGGCCAGGGATCGAACCCTTGATTCCCACGAGGCAGCCGGATGCGTTACCACATCGGCCACGAGACAAATTTTTTAAATCAATCTAATATATAATAATTTTAATTGATTAATAAATGAAAAATACTAATAATTCTATTCATTTTATTAAATTATAACAAACTCAAGTTATGACCGAACGATTATTTTGCAGTTTTATTGACAATTAACTGTGATCGATAAAAATTTGTTTTATGAAAGTTTGAATGAATAATGTTTCAATTTTTATTAGTAAATGTAAATCAATAACAAAATTCTATTTAGACGAACAAGTTGAATTATTTCTTTATTTTAAATTAGCATTTAACAATATTTTATATTAAAACCCAAAAAAATGATTTCAATATAGTCGATAACGAAAATTCTAACAATTTTCTCTTTTCGACTTGGCTATTTTTATGATAATTTTTTGTTTTTGACATCTGTCGGATTTAAAGTCAGAAATAAGAGGACAGTTGGTACTTGATTAAAATTGATCATAATATATAATAAAAATTATATAAAATTATAAGAGAAAAAAATAATTTGTATTTTAATGAAGAAGGATGGATTAAATACAAAAAATTATCTCTTTTTATATACCTTTATTAAAATAACATTTATCCTCCTATTTATTCTTTATAACAGGCATGACCAACACGCGGCCTTTGAAGCAACTGTGTCTTTATAGAACGAATTCGACTAATATTAATCAGAGTGTGGCGAAAAAAGAGAATAAATTCATATTAAAAGCTGTTTGTAAATTTGTTTTAGCTCTTTTCTTGTATGTTTGTATTTTAAATTTAAAATCAATGTTAATTATGCAAACAGATTGTAAATTACTACTCGTAAAAGTGTTTCTTTATGTGCCCACCAAAAAATATTGTTCACCCCTGCTTTATAAGATTTTTAATTTTGAATAATAATACGTATTTTATAAGAAAAACAAAACTGTCTTTGTACTTTCTAATTTCTTATAAATTTATAATTTTTACTATTAAATTTTAAATGATTTTGTATATTTGATTATATATTGTGTTTAATTTTTATTATGTTATTATATTTTCTTATTTTTATTAGTTCTGTTAAGCAATCGATCCTAATTTAAGATTAGATCTGTTTTCATTCTATATTATTTATTGTTAAGTACTTCACAACTTTACCGAAAACTAAAACTTTATATTTTGTAATAAACTTTTGATATTGAGAAATATTAAAAAACTTATTTGTTGTATTTATCAATTAAGTGTATGTTTTTAAATAAGATATTTAAGTAAAACAGTGGTCGCCAAAACGTACTAGAAAATCTATATTGCCTTTGTTTTGGCATTTAAAAATTCAACATAAATCGTCAAGAAATTAGCAGTATTTTGCAGCTACAACACAACAAATCCTAAATTCACGATATTTCTAAAAATATCGCCACCAAAATAAGTGATTGACAATGTCACATTGCTGAATTAAACTCACTTTCAATGGTTGCCCAAAAACTCGAAATCCGACACAATATTAACTGTGTCTGGCCGCGCCAAACATTGACACCTGAATTAATTAAGAAATTAATTCGATTCTGGGTCTGGAATTCGAACAATCTTCAATCAGAGCGACTTAAATACATGTTTAACATTTTCGGACCGTCGATCTCTCTATACCAACAAACACACAAAGGGGAATTTTGAAAAATATCTTTTTAAATAGTGTTCCTCTGTGTTCTCGCTTTTTGTGTTCAGCTTGTTTTTTGTTGTTTGCCTGTGTCCGGAACGACGAGTAACTGGGTGTCAGAAAACTGAAGATTGGAAAAGAGCCTTTGTAATTTGCCGGCCACCCAGGAGCCTATTAGTCTGGGAAGCCACGATCTTTGCGCCTCTTTCTCTCTTTTCATAGACCATTTCTTTTCTTTTAACTTTTTTCTCCATTTTTTTTGTATCGAAGATCGACCTATTAGTCCAGCAGTCACATTAACCGGAATTATAGGCTATAATAAAAATATCACACACAAAAAATTAATTTGAAAATATCCCAAAAACGGTCGTAAATTGGTTGGAAACTGAGAAACGCCTAATTGATTGGAATTCTTTCTCCCAGAACCAGAAATGATCGCAAGTGTTTAAGTGAAATGGAAAAATAAGGAAAGGAGGAGAAAAACAGAAGAATGTGTGGTCCCTGGGCTCAACTTGAAGAAGATGGTCCCCAGAGAAGTAATCACTCATATTCGACAATTGGTGCAATTGTCTGAGGTAATTGTTCGACAAAAAGGAAAAAAAAGAGAGAAGATCAGTATCTTCGATTGTACAATGAGGACAATGGTCAGAAGATCGATCTGGGCTGCAACGATCGACAAACAATTACCGGGCCCGGAACAGTAGCAATTTCAGTAGTTGGAATTGTGTCAAAAACATTTAACTGATGAGGCCACAAGTGTATTCACCACACAGCTCAAGAACATCATCCTCGCCTTGTTAAGAATTTCTGTCAGTTTCTGCCGAAACTCAGCCTCAAACTCTCCGTGTAAAAGCATTTAATCGGAAAAATCATCAATCACATTTGGTGTGAATTTTTTACAACACCTTCCCTCGAATGGGTTTCTAAAAATATGGCCCGGGTCTTTTAGATAAAATTAGAGACCGATTAGATGCGAAGATGATACCTCTAAGGTGGGCAATAAAATAATCGGCCTTTTCTGTTTGTAGGTGTTTCTTTTTGTGTCGAAAAATCTGTGAACTATTAACAGCTTCTGAATGGGAGATCCTAATTTTATGATCATATGGAGTTTGGACTGCTCTAAAGCAAAGTTATTTAACACTGAACAGACAAATATTAGGATTTCTTTTCAAATTGTTTAAAATTAATTCTCAAAAATGTAAAATGGTATTGATAAATTTGGTTTATAATTAATCTCGTACTTCAATTCAACATCTTTGTACCATATGTATTTAATTTCAAATGTAGGACTAATTAATAAATAACACAAATTAGACATTTATAACCGATAGATATAATTAAATATGTTTAGAAAATTAGACTCCAAACAAATTTAAAAAATATCGAAACTGGACTTATGTAAGATCATTGCAAAATATGGCCTGCCTCCAAATGAAACGTAACGCGCGTTTTTTTAATTACAAAAAATCCGTGTTTATTTTCAAATATCTATCACAAACATATCAAAATATGGCTCTTACATGTTTAAAATTCCAGAGTTTAAAGAAATTATCTTTAAATTTAAAGAGTTTTTAAAATGCATACATTTAGTATGTCGGCAAGGGGCCCAACACATTTATAAATTTTGAAATTACTTTTTGTACTTTTTGTAACCACAAACCTTTATATTTTATTATGTAAAATCAATTCAACTATGTCTATGTTAATTTTTAACCAAATTTCTTAAAAATTGACTTTGTAGTAGTTATATTTAAATTTCGCCCAAATTTGAAATAAAAGACAACTTTTTGTATTTTGATTTTTTTCTTTTTAGATAATCAAAGATAATAAGATATCAGTATTTTACTTCAATTCTAGATTTATTATAGACTTTAAAACTTATAAAGTTTTGAATTTAATTTAAGAATGTTATAAAATTTATCCTATTCTTAATAACAATATTTAAAAAAGCCACAGTTTTACCAAAAACTTCATGAAACCGTTATAAAACCATGGAAATATAGTAAATAAAAAAGATAAATACCTTTTTTAGTTTTTATTTAACTATAAGAACCAATAAATAAATCGGATTGTTTGTTTGTATTAAATACTACAAAAATAATAATTTTTATACAATTTTGTATAGT
>JXOV01035131.1:0-13567 GCA_001014945.1 Clogmia albipunctata
TTTCGATTGTTCTATGTAAAATAATTATAAATTACTTTTATATTATTAAAATTCATTAAATTATCTATCAATTGATACCATATACATATAAATATCAGATAAATATTAATTGCGTGAGAAAGCTTCTAAATTCGACNAATTTGAGCGCATCCTCCAGTTTAGCTGTCATTTTCGATTGTTCTATGTAAAATAATTATAAATTACTTTTATATTATTAAAATTCATTAAATTATCTATCAATTGATACCATATACATATAAATATCAGATAAATATTAATTGCGTGAGAAAGCTTCTAAATTCGACTGAATTCAGAGTCGAATACTTTCAGGAGTAACTGTAAATATCTTCCAATTTTTGCCTTAACAAGGACGCCATTTGCAAAGATGTTTGTTAATAGGAATTTCTTCACTATTCTCTAATTGTAATCTCCAGGACAAAGCCAGACAACTTAGCCTTAGGTAATATAATGCCGTTTTGCATTTTACAACAATTGTGATCGAGTAACACATTTCTAACAATGTCTTTAAAATGAATTTTTTTAAAAGCTTTTCCTCCATACATTAAGAATGGGCAAGATAGCCACAACTGAAATTACACGTTAGTACAGAGAAATTACATTTAAATCAATTAGTACATTTAGTGGTTTAACGCCATTTCAATAATTATCGCCATAAATTCTTTTCAATTCAGAAAAACTTGATCGAGCTATATTAAACTAACTAACAAATTTTGATTCAAAAGTAGGATCTGCATAACAATAATTATTTATATGACTAGCCCGTGTGTTTAATAATGCTTCCCTGCCGTGTTTTGAATAAAATTTTATGCAGATTTTAAAAAAATAAAACATAAACTGTTTCCTTATATTCAAATTTGAAATCTACTATACTTCGCTCCCTCACATTGTTTTAGATTCCTTTTCTAATTCCACGGAAAGATGGAGAAAGCCATATCTTTGTTTCACTTACTTTCAAATGCACGTGTATTCACATTGCTCTTCAGTTAAAAACAAAAAGAGATGTGTATATTTTAAATATTGGTTATTGGTTGGTTGGCGCAAAACCCGCTCGGGGATTGTAGTCCTTATTTACATATAAAATATATGAATAAGATAATTATCCAGGTGTACGAAAACGTGTCATTATGTTGTATATTTTAAATAAAACATTATATTTAAATTCAAATATTTCGTTATATTGTGAAATCATCCACATGTTCAACCATTCAACACAACGAGTCTGTCATCCATATAATTTGCGGGATTTCTTTCACACTTTAATATTAAAGAAAAAGCACTTGTGCTAAAAAACGGCGTTGACAGAACAAATTTTAGTGTCATAATATCAATTTTATTAAACAAAAATGCATAAAAGTTGTTTAACACTCAAAAAAGTAAAAAAGTATGTTACTGTTTAATGAGAAAATAGAAAATAGGAACTAGTGATAACTTTGAATTATAAAGACGTTCGAATTATGGAAGGTTTAAATTATCGAGTGTCGACTGCAATCTCATTCCTTTTTTGTTGTATTGGGAAACGTAACACCGGCGAATAAGAGCTTTTTCTGCACATATATCATAATTTTCTTAAAATAGATTTTTTGTCAAATAGTAGAGCAAATTCTGAGAATTGATAAAAATACAAATATATTATTAGTATTTTGTTTATTTATGTACTGATGGTGTGAATTTGAGTTTCACTTACCGACATTGGTGCTTTATTGACTCATTTTACACATGGTATTGCTAGCATATTTCCCGCCAAAATTCGCTTGAAGAATGCCGTCAGAAGTAGATTTGCTTCCGACAACAGTTATAATTAAAATCCTATGATTAAGACATTAAAATCAACAGAATTCATAATACTAAGCTGGACGATATGTGATTAATGAACAATTAATTATGTCAAGCATTCCTGCTGACTAATTTACATCGGCCCTACTTTTTTTTATAAATAAACCAACGTAATATAAAATTATTTGTAGAAATTATTGATTTGAAATCCAAAATTACAACCATTTGTTAATCAATATTAAATTGTTCAAATAATATTCATCACGAATTATCAATTTTCCCGTTTAATAATATGTCATATTGATGTTAATTAAATTTGGAATCGCCAAGAGGTCTGCGACTTTTTGGAAATCTGTTTGCAGAATCTCGATATAAACGTACTAATTAAGCTAAAATTAGCACATTTGATTGTGTTTCATATAGCGCTTGAAATTTCTGTCATATTAAATCTCATTTTTTAATTCTTCTTGGATTTGAAATATCATAATGCCAAATACACTACATGTTTTATTTCAATTTCTATTTTTATTCGAAAAATATCTTTTTAATATTCTTAAAAATAAAAAAAAATGTTTACTCTGGGAGCGCATTATGAAACTTTTTCGTAACGCCTTTTCAGAAACATATAAGATTTCAGATCGAAGTAATCGAGAAAATAGGCGACTGACAAATCTGTTAAAATTGAAATGAATTTGTAAAAATAATTAAATTTAGATTTGCTAGCAAAATATTTTGCAGTGGAAATTCGAAAATAAATTCTTCAGTAATGAAATAAACGCTTTTATGATTATTTTTATTGTTTGTTTAAAAAATATTCAGTATAATAGCAAATATAAAAATATGAAAATTAGATCGTAACAGGTCAATTTCGTTGCTCAAAATTATTTTGAAGTCAAAATAGAAAACAATAAATTGACCGTTACTTTATGAACATTATCTTCAACTATATTTTTAAACACATCTGTCAAACATTTACATAGTTTGATGCTAACATTTTAAAGTATGTGTCAATCCCGTTTGAGAAACATTGACATTGAAACGACACTTTAACGTCTCACTCTTATTTTTATGGTTTGTCAAAAAGTAAAAATTAATTGTATTCTTGCCAACAGTGCGTTAAAAAGCCGCTTTTATAGTGCAAACACGCCACGAACCTGTACTGGATAGATAAAGGTGATTGATAAAGTGATTAATGTGGAGGAACAGCTGAAATTGGGATATTTCGCCGAAAATTTGCCAGTGTGTGCGAGGGAGACGGGAGATCCCAGTGTTTTTTACTTTTGAGTCTTCAGCAAGGTGGAATTTTTCACCCTCCTGCCGTGATTTGGGTACTGATATGGTTTATGGTGGTGGAGACTGACACGGATTGTCACCGCCAGTGTTTTGGGGTGATTTTCGGCACACGAAACCGAATCGATAGCACAGTGATCTAGTCTGCTTTGCTTTTTTTTCTTCTTCACGGCATTCGATTTTCGCGTACTTGCAGTGAATCATCGAGAATGGACTCAAAAGCGATTATCTATTGGCAAAGGAAACGGTGTGTGAGTGGTTAAACGGAGGCGATGGACTATATTTGCCTGCTGCTGGAAACGGGGAAGAGTCGAGTGAAATGAGAGCAAAGGCCTACTGCGACAGAGTGGTTTGTTTGTTTTATTTGAGAACTCGAATGACGTCGTCAGTGTCTCGGGAAATTAGAGTTTTTTGACGACCATATTTTTATTCAATGGTGCTATTTTCGTGCTCTCGGCCCACCTCCTAGCCTCTGTGCTAATCTATGGGGCTCAGGCTCGATAACAGGTGGCCCTCACAGAGTGGACAAACACTTCCCTTTTTGCGATTGAGTCTAAAGAAAAGTGGAAAAGCAAATTTTGTTTACATTTCACCTGTTTTCAGGTGTTTTCCCCCCGTCCCTCTCGTGCTCTTTCACATTTCTGGCTGGTAGAGTGTAGTACAATTTTGCTCTCCACAACGCGCCGTCGTCTATTAATCAAACACTGGCTCTGCTGTTCAGTGGAAAAGCTTTCGCTTCGATAGGTATGGACGTTTTTACAATTCACCTGTTTGTGATAATAGAGTGTAATAGATATAAAATGGAATATCTAAATACAGAGATATAATATTAATTTAAAGTGTGCTTGTATGGGTGGTGGTCAATGCAAAGAAGTTTTTTTCTTCAATTTTTCACCTTGTCCTAGTCTTATCTTATCAGCACTGGACGAAAATCAAATCGAAATCGATACAAATCGACTGAGAAGGTGGTCTTGTCTGGTCAGTTACGAACGAGGCGCACGAACTGACCAGGAAATTTGGGAGAGGAGAAATTTCGGTCCAATTATTCACTTTCCGGCTCTAATTGACGTTTCTTTTGTGGAATTTTGTTTGTAGAGTATATTTTCAAATAATTCAATGCTTGCTTAGATGCAATTTTCATGTGTAATTGGCTTATTTGTATCGATTTACACCTAGTGAGTTAACCCTTTTGGTGCTTACTTGCTTGTTCGAAGAAGCTAAAGTGATGGAATTCCACATAAAACAAAACCGTTTAGATAATGTTTATCAATTGATAACTATTTATTGTCCTTAGAAAACTTGTAGATAAGTGAGCGGCTTTAAGCGGTGTATTCTAAGAAAGTGATTGACATCATTTTTGTGCTATTTGTGTTTTTAAAATCGTTAATTTTATGTAATAAATACCAATATAATCCGTGTTTGGATTTACATAATTTTAACCCACAAAACGATAATTTGTAGCTTCATTAAATAATTTATACAATAATTAACTTGAATTAATAATATTTTGAAATTAATCATAGTTTTGTTTGTTTCTAGAAAATGTTTTATTAACGTTTAGAAGTTTTTGTTTTTTTAAAGTTGACATCATATTTTCGTTCATTTGAGTTACCTTTTGTTTTTTTTTTTCTTCTCAATTTTTGTATGTTAATTATTTTTTTAAAATCAATTCAAACTGTATCAGTTAACCAAAATGGTTTTAGGTTTAATTGAAATACTTTTAAATAACTGTATTTATTTTTAGAACTTTGTTTTCAGGCTATCAAAAACCTATTAATTACGAAACTTTAATGGCAATAAGGACACTATCACGGGAGAATGGCATAACCCAAAGGTCATTAAGTTAATTGCCTAGCGTTTTATCAGTGGACAGAAACTGCTGTGTTTTTATCGAATTCTTCGCCTGTCGTCAATTCAATTTGGGCCGTGGTCACAGCACATAAATGTTAACATTGAAAAAAGAAGAAGATTTAGGGTTTTCGTTATCGGGTGAAGCGCGCAACAAATGATCAAAACAAATGCTGTACTGCTCGCTTATCAGCCATTGGCAGAAATGCGGAATTGGAATTCGATAAGAAAAGAGAAGAAAGAGGAAAAAAAGTGTTACATTGATAAAGTTGTTTAATTGATGATATTCTGTGCTGTCGTTGAGGAATGAATGGTCAAGGAATTCATGGACACATTTGTCCATGGACTTAACCAATTAGCACCTGACCGACCGACGAATTGTATTTGATTTGACGAATAATTTGAAGGAGATGAGATATTCGTCAATGAAGAGAGTTGGGGTGATACTTTTTTTGTGCCAAGTGGCCAGATTGACAAATTGATCGCAGTAGCACAAGCATTTTTCTGTTTGTGTAAATGTGTGCGGTGATGTAATATAGTGGTCATATACATAGGTGGAGTTGGTGGTGTAATATAATGGATTATCATTGGACAGTGGTGGCAGCAGCATAATGAGCTTTCAAATATACATCTATGTATAAAATATATATAGAGAAGAAATCAATTTGATGGAAGATTATTGTTTGAAGAAAAAAAGACGATGAGAGGAGAAAAAATACAGAGCACACCGTCGAGTCAATCCAAGTGTGACACATCTTTTGTTTATCTTGAATGGTTGCGTGATATTGGTATTTGTTTCTTAAACCAAGCAGGCAGGTGTGTGTGTGTATGGAGATCTGGTGTATAATAATCAGTTGGTCTGGGCGTGAAATATGTAATAGAAGAAAATGCCATATAGCTCTGAATAGATGCCCTCCAGAATGTAAAACACATATAAAGTGTGGTGCTACGGTTGGGCGCGGACCGGCGAAAAATTGCACACAAGACAGTTAGTGCATCAAACGGAAAAACACTACTCCAAGTAGGCATGGGAATTTGAGGTGGTGTAAGTTAGAAGTGAGATGATTCCACTTTTGAGCCGTTCACTGTATTGAACTCGGAGTGTTTATTTAGCCTATAGAGTTGTTTAAAAGTCACGTGGATTTAGCAATTTGGTTAGCAGAAGGATATTAGAGGAAATTTGACAGTAATTAGGGTGCAAATTATAAGGAAATACAAAAACACACTCATACATTAAACAATAAACAAATGACTCAACAGGCAATGACTACGTTGATCTTTGTTTATACATATTATTTTAATATTAATTTTGCTAATTGGCATTCTATTATTGCAGATGACTTGTCTATGGCCCAGAGCAACAGTATAACACAATGGCCAAGGTGCTACAGCTGGATTATGGAGATTTTATACGAGAGATGATTTAGCACACAGCCTACTCGATTGATACAGATTTTTGTATGTGTCATTTTCAAAGAGACCAAGGAAGAAGGACTAAAACTGTTGTTATCTGTGATTTATTTGTCCATTATAAGTGTGTGTGTTTGTGATTTGTTTGATAACAGTGAATAAGAAAAAGAAGAAAAGTGATTTTGATTAATATAGTTAATTTTGTGGGAAAATCGGAACAATCAATGGACTAAACCCGGTTAAAAAATGATTGATTTAGACTTGGACTCTGTTAAAGTGGTGTGAGTCGTCGTCTCTCTTTGAAAGTGGGTCTGTGTAAGAGTGTACAAGAACATGTCGTTCTTAAATAACATGAAAAAGCTGTTCCACCTCGGTGGCAGCGATGGCAAAAAGAAGCGCCTCTACAACAATATCCGCATGGACACGGATCCCCAGGATTTCTGGGAGTTGGTAGGCGAATTGGGCGATGGTGCCTTTGGAAAGGTGTACAAGGCCCAGCACAAGGAGACGAATAGGTATGCAGCGGCGAAAATGTGCACCCTCGAGGATGAGGAGAATATAAGCGATCACATGGTGGAGATTGACATCCTCTCGGAGATTAAGCACGACAATATTGTTGAATTGTACGAGGCGTTCAGTCTGGACGATAAACTCTGGATGTTGATTGAATACTGCGACGGAGGTGCCTTAGATAGTATTATGGTGGAGCTAGAGAAGCCCCTCAACGAGCCACAGATTGCCTATGTGTGCAAGCATATGACCAATGGTTTGAACTATCTCCACAAGAATCGAATTATTCACAGAGACTTGAAGGCGGGAAATGTGCTCCTAACAATGGAAGGAGGCGTGAAATTGGCTGATTTTGGAGTATCAGCGAAGAATAAACACACCCTCCAGAAGCACGACACCTTCATTGGAACGCCTTATTGGATGGCACCAGAGTTGGTGTTGTGTGAAACCTTCAGGGATAATCCGTACGACTTCAAGGTCGATATTTGGTCGCTTGGAATCACTCTAATCGAGTTTGCCCAAATGGAGCCGCCGAATAGTGAAATGTCTCCAATGAGAGTACTACTAAAGATCCAGAAAAGTGACCCACCTAAACTGGATCAACCGTCGAAATGGTCAAAAGAGTTTAACGAGTTTCTGGCCAGAACTTTAGTCAAAGATCCACAAAATCGACCCACTACAGACGCCCTTCTTAATCTGTCGTTCATCTCCGGAAATCTTGACTGCAAACCCATCAAGGACCTTCTCTTGGAATACAAGGCGGAAGTTGTTGAAGAGGAAGTCGTCGATGAGGAAGTGGAGGTAAATTATGTGTTTTTATTATTAAATTTAAAGTTTATTGTTTTATTTAAACGTTTGATTAGAGAAATATTTAATTTATAATAATTTTATTTGCGGTTATGTTATAAGTTTTTTATTTAAAAGTAGTTTTATGCAAGTAGTTTTATTTTTACATTTTAATTTTGCAATATTTGATGTAATTTCTTATTAAAAATATCATTTCTTAAAATTGAATTAACTAATTCATAATTAAATAATTTCACGCTGCAAATAAAATAGAGGCTGAAACGCCAAGCAAAGAGGCGTTCATTGTATCAGAGGGTTGGTAAGTTGTCGGACTGGTAGTCCTCTAGAGGAACATAGACCCGTTTTGTTGGCCATTCGATTCTGGATTACCAGTTTGGCATTTTAGAGATAGATTTTTGTCTCCTTTTTACTGTTTAGATCGGGATATTAATTTTATTCCTTTAATTGAAACAGGAGCACCCCGCCGATGATGCTACCTCTGTCCAGAGTCATGATACGGAAAAACGTGAGTTAATTATGATTTTATGTCGAAGTATTGCTTAAATAATTTATGATTTTTTAAACAGTTCCAGATACTCCAACCTCCATATCAAAAATGTCCAAGGGCTCCAAAGAATCGACACCAATACCAGACGACGAGGAGTTTGAACGCAAATCCAGTCCGCTGGATGACCTAATAGTGAAGAATAACAAGAAGATAGAGGAGATTGTCACGTCGCCAGTGTTGGCCAAAATTGAAGAGGATAAGAAATCGGTAAGGAGTTTACAGTGAAACTGTTTAATGTTTGTCATGAATAGGTTTTGATCGTGTTCGAGATACAGTACAAATTGCCTACTAGAAACAATCTGGGACATTGATTTAAATGATGTTGGTATTAGATGCCTAAGATTTTGTTTCAATAAACCATTTGGGTCTATTATCCGAGGCTCAATTAAGCCTATTCAATTACCAAGACTTAAATTTAGTAATATGTTATATTTTTGGTCATTTTTCAAAGATTTGCAATAGATTTTTATAAATTATGACTTTCAAAATAAGCGGGGTTATGATAAGTGCTCACATAGTCTCTTTTAATTCTTGTGAGGAACACGGAGAGTTAACTTGTAATTGATCAATCAGTCATCCTTATTATGTTTCATTTCAAAATAAATATTATTAACCTTTTCTATTATTTCATCATAGATAACCAAAAAGGAGAAAGGTCCTGCTCCCCCTCCACCGACTGCAGCCACTGTGCAAACACCCCCAACTCCGCCCCAGACACCACCCGAATTTGTCAAGGAAACGACCCCGGAAAAGAGCCGGAAAGAGAAGACACCGCCGCCACCCGACACTGTTGCATTGTCGTCGCAGTCCTCGACTCCCGAAAAGAAGGTGGCTCCGGTGACGCCTCCACCGCCACCGCTAGAGTTCCAGGACGAGGAACCGGAAATTGTAGCGGAACCGACGAGGACTGTAATTGTGAAGCCATCGGTGAGTCGAAGCGGAAGCGAGGACCAAGAATCGGTCTCGTCACAAAAGTCGCGCACCCCATCGACGTCTTCCGGACAGATTGTCGCTGTCAAGGCTAATACATCGACGATCACGGTTAATTCAGTGAGTCCAGAACAGGCAACGAAGGGAGCAGAACTGCCCAACAGTTTGGCGTCGACTTCAATCAGTCAGGTCACCGTTGTAACGTCGCATCCGCCTGTTATAATAGACAATAGCAACGCCAATGAGGTGGTGATTGTGGGTAGTAATGTGGAGGAGAGTGGTGAAAAGGAGATTGTAAAGAGTAGTGAGATAAGTTCAGTGAAAAAGCCTCAAAATGCGATTAAATTGGACGAAAGTGAAGTGTTAATTGTGAACTCTAGTTTTGTGGGCGAGGAAGCGGAGGTGACTGAAGAGACGGTAGAGCCAATGGACTTTTCCGAGCTGGACGATGCGGATAATGCCAGTGGAGATAAATTAAATAGAACAATGAATTCCACCTTTGACACAAGCCACGTCTCTGTGGTGACTGTTGGCGAGGAACAAGTCAAGGTAAAAGACTCTAGGAATGATATTTCCCAGATTTCGATCAATGAGCAGCAGCAATCGACACCAATAGTAGCTCCTCCAGTTCAGAAAACTAAGAAATACAATGGCCAAATCAGCAATAAGACGAGTAATAATAAAAAGGATGACGTTAATCTAATTGTAAATAAGCAATTGCCGCATAAGACTAAGGCGTCTCCGGACAGTAGTGTGGGATCGATGGATTCGAGAGCTCAAAGTGAAAGTGGTGGCTCGGTCCGGTCCAGTGATAAGAATGCGCTCCTGAGCAGGGAGAAGCACCTAAAAGCGGACCGCAGTGACGCGGATAGTATTGCGACAACAGCTAGTCATGATAGTCGGGAGCCGGAAGAGGAGACCCCTGTTCTAAGAAGGCCTCGATCTGAACAAACGGAGGAGGAGAAGCAGATTAAAATGCTTCAAAAGAAGACGAGAAAGAGGACCAGGAAGTTTACAATTGACGGAGTTCAAGTGACAACTACTACTAGTAAGGTTATCTATGGAGATAATGAGAATGGAAAGGTGTACGATGATCATCTGTCCAGGAAACAGGAGTTGAGAGAGTTGAAAATGCTCCAAAAGCAAGAAAAGAAGTCCTTCTTAGACCTGCAAAGTAAGGAACACTTGGCTAGAGAGCAACAGGAAAGGCGGTTTGAACAGGAGCACATAACCCTGCAAAGGACCTATGAAGCGGACATGGACACTCTAGCGCGACAACATAGGCAACTAGTGGAAAAGACAGAGCAGCAACAGGAGACAGACCTTAGAACGGCGTCCAAGAAGATTAGGGCAGAACAGGAGAGGGAACTAAAACTCTTTAGGGATAGTCTAAAACAGGAACTAAAGTTGCTGAAACAAGAAATTGACTTATTACCAAAGGACAGGCGTAAAGTGGAGTTTCCGAAAAGGAAGGCCTCAATGGAAGTTGAACACGAAGAAAAGGAGAGAGCTTTCTTAACCACCCTGAGCGATAACCACGAAATGGCTTTAAGGCGGCTCAGTGAAAAACACCGAGACCGACTGGCGACCATTGATAAGAACTTCTTACATCAGAAACAGACGGCCATGAGAACCAGGGAGGCGATGCTGTGGGAGCTGGAAGAGAAACAGATTCACGAGAAACACCAAATGGCAAAGAGACATGTCAAGGATATGTGCTTCATGCAGAGACATCTGATGATTATCAGGCATGAAAAGGAGTTGGAGCAGATTAAGAGGATGCTTCAAAGGAAAGAGGAGGAGATGGTTAAACGGCAAGCCATTGAAAAGAGGGCCTTCCCGAAAAGGATTCAAAAGGAGAGAAAGGTCCGAGATGCAATGTTCAGAGAATCGCTCAGGATTTCCACCAATTATGATCCAGATCTAGAGCGCGAGAAACTTAAGAGGGTAAGTGAACAAAAAAATAATTGTTATTTCAAGAACATGTAGGAAAATTGGACCATAATTAGTATGAACAGAACTTTGTACTATGATCCAAACTAGCTAACACGATTAAGGAAAGATGCATTCAAGTGATTTAAATTTTTCGATATTTCACAGAATTTCACTATCTATCACAAATATTATCATGATCATGTTTTAATTCATATTTAGAAACCAGAATCAATATCTAAGAATTTTTTTTCTTTTGTTCATTTAATAGAAAAAAAATCAAATTAATCAAGTTTGTAATGTATAATCACACAGTGTTTAAATATAAAGTTTTTTCTAGAGGAAGCATTCTGTTGATAATATTCTCAATTTGTAAAGCCACTTTTTTTTATTTAATCTATTAAATGTAAAATTGAATATGAAAATCATCCATTTAATTTTTTCAATATTTTTATTATTTCCAGTTCCAAGAACAGGAGAAGAAAAAGTATTTGCAAGAGACACAGCGTTTTGAGACGAAGCACATGCGACAATTGGAGGAGCTGAGGGCAACTGCGGAGGGCACAAAGAGGTAAAGAAAATAACAAAGGAGAACAATATGCGAATAACAAGGCAGCAAATCGAATTTGTGGCAATTTGACTGATTGATTTTCTTTATGTGTGTGTTTAGGGAATTGGAGCAGTTGCAAAATGAGAAGCGAAAGGCGCTGCTCGAGCACGAGACTCAGAAATTGCGTGAATGTGATGAGGCCCTGCAGCGAGAACTGAGGGAGTGGAAGGCGCAGCTGTTGCCCAGAAAGCAGGTATGTTTAAGTCTGGCGAAAATCGCCTTAGTACAAAAAAGAAAGAAAACAAACGTAGAATATTAGCAAATAGAAAACATATTTATTTATTGTTAGACAATTTCCCCAAAGACTTTGAAAACACTAACAAAACCACAGTTTGATTTGACGTTTTGCTTGACCCTTCAATATATAGATATTAGATATTAATCCATTACTTAACAGGCAGCGATTTTTCGCCTCTTGATTGTAACTATGTAACGTACTCGTATTAATTAATGGCGAAACAAATAATAACCTAGCGCAAGTTGGAATTCGATTTGATTTTCTTCTGCACATACAACGCAAACACGAGAATACTTATCACTCAAGCAATATATATTAGAGATTTATTGCCGTACATGTTTGTGTGGAATGAATGAAATTGTCCTTATATAATATAATGACAAATATGTGTATCCTTTTAAATTACTATATAAAGAGTTGCCCAAAATTAACACAGCTTCTGAATTAATTCTTTGCCTATTAATGTGTTAAATCAATCTTAAAAAAAATAAGTTAGTATTTTGTATGGAATAGCATATCGTCCAAATAGCCTCCAGAATATCGATTGTACGTGTGTATCCTTGTCAAATTTTTCAAAATCAATTCGAATAAAAATTAGAATTTTTAAACGGGTAATTGAAAAGCATATCCGTCCTCAACGATCTTGTTTAGTGTAGTTTTTAGGCTCACTGTGCGATGACCTTATTTATTCGACAAAAAAAACTCGTTCAACTGTTAACATAAGTAGATCTCTACTGAGCTATAATTTTTTATATTTAAATGAAAATTGGAAGGTATTGATGTAAAAGTCGTTTATTTAAAAAAAAAAGTTTCATGACTGAGTTAATTTTCTAAGAGGAATTGAAAATCATGATCTTGTGATTAAACTCTTTAATCCTGTTTCCTTGACCTTACGTGACAGATAAACCCCCTAGAATGACAATGAATTTTTTGATATATTTTTACACGACACAAATACTACTTCACAGATCTATAATTTTAATTAAATTTGTTGTAAAAATTCAAATTATAAGAAGGTTCACTAGAAAATCCGGTAGCTACCATTATTTTATTTGTAAAACATCTTCAGCATCCTGTGTGCACATTATTTTAATAATGAAATTACAACTTAAAATTCAAATCACTTTGAATAGCCTTTTGCGGAATTTCAATTATTAGTTTCAACCACCAAATGGCATACGTATCGATTTAGAACAAAGAGTCACAAACACATTTGAAAAGATGATCAGTTAGAAGAAATGATACCTTATTTTTATATGGGACCCTACTAATTTGTATGAAATTGACAAAGACATCCTTCTTGCCGGCTTTAATTCGATTCATATCATAGTCTTAGAGGTCCAACTCGTAAAATTATCAAAAGCTAATTTGACGATTGTCTTGAAAAATTATATTAAAGGATATGATCTTAAAAGTATTTCACTGGAAATTTGTCCGATATGTTATAATAGTTATTTAAACAACGTGTGGGNACATCCTTCTTGCCGGCTTTAATTCGATTCATATCATAGTCTTAGAGGTCCAACTCGTAAAATTATCAAAAGCTAATTTGACGATTGTCTTGAAAAATTATATTAAAGGATATGATCTTAAAAGTATTTCACTGGAAATTTGTCCGATATGTTATAATAGTTATTTAAACAACGTGTGG